>PVHP010027451.1:0-23873 GCA_004024765.1 Zapus hudsonius | reverse complement strand
GACTCAGTTTACCCAATATAATCATGGACTTTAGCATCATAAAGAATAAATCTTGTGTTATTGTTTCCCTTACATTCGTCATTAACCAGAGGGCCAGTCTGGTTTGTGAAGAAGCATCGGGAAATAGGTCTGCTTCTGGGTCTGTCTCCAAAAGAGCTCTGTTTTGGAGACTGAATCAGGCTGAGCACGTTGACATTTGTCTTTCCTATTGTTTAGCCCATGAGAGCCAGCACAGGTAGTTGGCTTTTAGAGACAAACTGGCATCTAATATTTATTTTTCTATAGAATTTAGTCTCTCATCCTTTGTAAAATTTAGAGAAATTGAACCAAATAGACTTAACCTTTATCTAATAGTAGAAAACATATATCCTAGTATCAGAAGAATTAGGGAATTCTTTGTATGTAACACCTCTATGAAGATAATTTTAAGAAAACCGACAAACCACATAATACTTATTAGCACATATTTATAGATTTTATAATCTATGGGTATAAGATATCTCCTGTTAATAATTTTATAATGTATAGGCAAAACATAATGATCTCTGAGACAAGCCATACTTAACATATTTACCATTATCTGAGAATGATCTGTTACCTTTAAAACCTTTGAATATATCTGACAAATCACCCTTGGTATAATTTTCAAAAATGATTGAGGTTAACCTGAGAAAACAAAAGTCTATATCATACTTAAAATCAGAACATTGTACAATCAGAAAAGTGCCTTTGAATAACCCAGAAGGGGGAATCTTTTTTTAAAAAAATATTTTATTTATTCATTTTTCAAGCAGAGAAAGAGAGAGAGAGAGAGAGAGAGAGAGAGAGAGAGAGAGAGAGAGAGAGAATATACCAGAGCCACCATTTTGTGGGTCTGGCTTATGTGGGTCCTGGGGAATCGAACCCAGGGCCTTAGGCACTGGAGGCAAGTGCCTTAACCGCTGAGCCATCTCTCCAGCCCCAGAAGAGGGAATCTTTTTATTAGCCCAGTAAACATATCTGTCATCCCCCTGCCTCAACTCTGAAAAAATAAGAATATCATATGTATCACGAGGCTTAACTCACTTTGAATAAATGCTTCATAGAGAAAAAAAAAGCTTCACAAATTGACTAGAAATCAAATTAAGTGAATTTAAAATTAAGCCATTTTTGCATCTATTTTTTTTCATTTATCAGGAATTTAAAAGTTTCCATTTATCTGAGCATGTCCGCAGGGCAGAGAAGGCCATTGTCCTTTGTCCCACCCCCCAGCAGCCATAAGCTGCCTGGCCGGTCTCAGTGACCAGCCAAGCTGGCTCAACGTGGGGAGGGGCCTCAGCCACACCGTATGGAGGTATGCAGACATACCTTCTGCTGGTAGATTGGAAGAGAAAATAGTTTTTTTTAGTCCATATTTAGGCAAAAATGCAAAAATTATATTACCCAAAAAAGAGGCAGAAACCCAAAATCATGCCAGTAAAAAAAAGGCAATAATCAATTTCTTGAGCCACTGGTCTCTTTCAAACAAAAGGCTGTTAGTATCCCCTCCCGGGAAGCCCCCTGCTCTCTGGAAAGTCCTTTGTTCTCAGCCACAGGGGCTGGATTTACATTTCAGAGAAGGGGGGAAAAAAACCAACTTTTTTTTTTTTGTTCCCAAAAAGCTATGAAAATTGAAATAAAGAATTATAAGATTAACTGGGCATGGTGGCACACACCTTTAATCCCAGCACTCAGGAGGCAGAGGTAGGAGGATCACCATGAGTTCAAGGCCAGCCTAAGACTACATAGTGAATTCCAGGTCAGCTTGGGCTAGTGAGACGTGAGACCCTACCTCGAAAAACCAAAAAAAAAAAAAAAAGAATTATATGATTTTCTGGAATATTGTATTCCCAGCCAACGCACCATCTGTAGCGGGGTGAGCTGGGGGTTAGAATTTAGATAATGCCCAGCAAAAATTCCAATGCACCCCAAAATTTGAGGAGTACCCGGATTCTTGTCTATAAAGTTAAAGAATTAAAATCATAGACAACAAGATAGTAAGGTATAGTGGGAGACTTTATTACTTAAGGGAACATGGGGAGTTACAGAGTTCTCCAGCCACCAGTGTGGGGAGAAAAATGTGGAGAGTTTAACAGAATTTATGCTGTTCAGCTAAACAAGCAGCAGAAAAAAAGATAAGAGGGCTTCCATCATGAGAAGGAGAGGTTCATGTGGGAAAAATCTGGAGCCTTCCCCCACCCCAGCCATTAGGCTGGGGTAAGGAAAGGCCTTACCTTCCTAAGGCCTGGAGACTCAGGGGTCCTTCTGCTGGCCTGATATGTGGGGAAGAGAGCGCTTTTTTTTTTTCTAAGAAAGTTAATTTAAGTTTTCCCCAGGTGAGTCAGAGAGACAGCTGATTGGTTCATATCTGACCAATCAGTTTTAGCACCTAGGTTTTAGCTCTAGATAGACAACTCCCACTCAAGGGGAGGGTGTCTCTGGAGCTGCCTGACCCGTCACACTAGGGTCACCATAACTAAGGACCACAAGACAAGAGAAGTGGTCCCCCTCAGTTTTGGAGGCCAGTAGCTTGAGCTGAAGGTGTCAGTGGGGTGTGGTCCCCTTGAACTCCTTGCCTCTGGTGGTCACTCCCACACCTGACTTCCCTTGCTTATAGCCTCCGCCCTGCCTCTCTGCCTCCAGAAAGGTGTCCCTTCTTCCCATGGCACCCTCCCACGAAGAAAGTCAAGCTGGATGACAGCCCACTCTAATGACTTCATCTTAACTGGATGACATCCGGAAAAGCCCCATTTCCAAATAAGGGTTAGGAACAGCTTTTAGGAGGAGAGTTCAGCCCATATCAGCAGGGCCCCGTCAGAGCCAGGGAGAAGAAAGGTGCTTTTTCTAGAACTTCTGGGAGAAAGGCTGATGGGAGTCCTGCCCAGTGTCAGCCTAGGCCTGCAGGTGGCTCAGCTTCCGGGCTCACTAGACTTGCGCAGTGCAGACCTTCGGGGTGCTCACTTCTCCTCTCCCCTCCCCTCTCCTGGCTCCCCAGGCTGCGTGTCCGGAGCTGCCTCTCTCACTTGGTTACTTTGTTTTTTAAGGTTTAGAGAGACTTCATTAGATTAAGAGAAGAAAAGAGGAAAAAGTACAGAGAGCTCTGCCCATGGGAAGGCTAGAAGGGTTAAAGCCGCTCACTTTTATTTCTCTTGTCTTTGAGTTGGTTTTCTTTTTCTTTCCTCTTTCTTTTTTTAAGACAAGGTCTCACTCTAGCTCAGGCTGGTTTGGAACTCACCAGATCATTGTATTTTGGCCTCCTAAGTGCTGAGAATAAAGGCATGAACCACCATGGCCGCTTTGAGTTGGTTTTCTCTAACTGGCCACAGCCTAGGTTCTGCCTGCCCCTCTGGGGCCACAGCACTGCAGGCCATGTGGCTGCTTCTCCCCAGACCCCTTTCCAGAAGAACTGAGGTGTCCCCACTGCCCAGGGTGGGCACAATCCCTTGGACTCCACTACCTAGACATTCTGGGATTTTCTATCACTCGTGTCCTATTTTCTGCCCGACTAAAAGCTTTGTCTCGATGGATCTCACAACTGAGGCCTCTGTCCAAGCTCACTCTCTGGACTCAGAGCCTTTGAGAAGGAAGTCTCCTTCATGAGAGCCACTGTGGCATCCACTACTGGGTCCCAGTCTCAGGCTCCTGACCTCCCTGGCTGCCTCAGCTTCCTCCCCCAGGAGGCACCCCAAGCCCGTCGATGCCCCCAGACTCCACGATCACACCAGTGAAGCAAGCCTATCAACACCAGCTTGGACCAGGCCGGCCTCTAGTCGCTGGCAGAAGGGTCATGTGTGTCTGTGTGTGAGAATCCGTCTTCCCAGGACCAGTTTGAGCTGCCGTGCAGACCTGCTGTGGCCTGCACACAGCTCTCTGCAGTCTGGAACCATCTGCACTTCCCCCAGGCTCAGCACACAGTGAAGCCCTGTGTGCATCTCTGAACTTGTGGCTGCTCGCCCTGGTGGGCCAGCGCTGTGGCCCCTTGAGGGCTACACTAAATCAGGGGGCCTCTGGGCGGGGTGCCAGGGTTAGAAAAGGAGGCTCACAGGCAGTGGAGATAGCTCAGTTGGTAAGTCCTTGCCTCCCAAGCAAGAGGACCTGCGTTGGATCCCCAGACAATGACCAGCAGGGAAGCTCACTCCCGTGGTCCCAGCATGGGAGGCAGAGGCAGGCGGAACCCGGAACCCTGAGGCTCGGCCAGTCTAGTCTACATGGCGAATTCCAGGTCTGTCTTAAAGGAGGTGGATGGTGACACACACATGATGGCCTCTACACATGAATGTATTCCCCACACTTGCACACGTGTACACACACACACACACACACACACACACACACACACGAAGGTGTTCAGGGAGAGGTGCCTGTGTAAAGGCCCGTGGGCAGCACCAAGGATGGGTCCCAAGTCACATGGTTGTGGACTCTTGTCAGCCAGCTGCTCATTTTGGGTGGGCTGAGGCCAGCACTGTTCCCTGCTGGTCACCCCATTCACCTGCCTCCATGAAGAACCCCCCTGTGGAAAGTCATGTGGTCAGTGAGCTGCCAGGAGCTCTCGGATGGCCATGCGAGGGCGACAGCTCTGGAGAGTCCCGCTGGGAGTCTTGTCCAGCGCCTGTCCAGGAGGAGCCTGGCCCAGGTTGGGTGGGAAAGGCACAGCCTGCACTGAGTGGGGCTGACAGCCTCCTTGGATCTGAGGCCTCTGCTCTGGCCCTCAGGGAGGCCTGTGCAAAAATCTGACCTTGGGCATCATGACACACCAGTAACCAAGCGTAAGAGGCAGGGAACACACTCTCTGCCACAGGCCCAAGTATGAGTGGGGAGAGCGGCAGAGGGACATTCCAGGCTAAGCAGCCTGTCGAGGCAAAGGCCCAGAGGCCCCGTGGTGTGGCTGTTCCCAGGAACTGCCTGGTCCCTGTGAGGAAGAAGGGTGGGCACAGAGGATAAGGTCTGCATGGCAGGTGTGGGCAGGCCGGGACGCACCCTTCCAGCCCACTGAGGCTTCCACAGAGACCCACACACTCAGCACTCCCTGAGCCTGGGGTGGGGGCTGAGAACGGAAAGCAAGCAGGACAGGGTGGGCCATCCTAGGGTGTGGGACAGAAAAGCCCTCCTGGGAGAGGCGTCCACCAGCCATCCACCCACAGTGCGTCTGTGGCCTGCCCTGGCCTGTAGGCCTGCCCACCTCGCCCAACATTTTTGATGGAAAGTTCCCAGGGCAACAGCGACACAAACCCATGACAAAGACGAGCCCAGGCAGGGGCGGGTCTGGGGGTCACAGGCTGGGGGTGGGTGAAGGGGTGGGGCTGGCAGGCCCCCAGGGACTCCCAGGGCACCTCTGTCAGCAGCAAGGGAAAGCCTGGGACTCCCATGGCAGTCAATCCCAGAGGACTCTTTGCTTGTTTGTTGAACATAGCGTCCACTCGTGGGTAGAAGCAATGGTGGTTAGAAGGCGGGTAGATGAGCTTCTGCTGGTGCCTGTGGCCCACAAATCCCACATACCTGTAAGGACCCACCAGCACCCCTCGCTCTAAGCTGCAGGAAGGACCAGTTCATTTCTGGCCCAGGTGGGGGAAGGGGTGGCCATTCCAGTCTGGGGTGCCAGGAAGTCCTGGGTGGGGGGTGTCTAAGTCCCAAGGTGGAGCTGCTGGAAGGGGAACAGTTGTGAGGGCCATGCGGGTGGGACTCCCTGGGGGCTGCATGGCTGTGACTTCCCCAGCCTACTTCCAGGAGTACGTGTGATGCCCTGACTTTCCTGACCATGCCCAGGGCAGCTCTGGCATCCGCTGCCAGCAGCTCCTTCCTCCCTTGCTTCCTACCGAAGGAATCTCAGCCCTATGGCAAAGTGGGTGGCCTGTTTGGGGCCTAGGTGAAGAGTGAGCTCCCAGAAACCTCCTCTCTGGGCCCCCTCCCGCTGTGCAAAGAGCTGCGGGGGAGGGACCCAAAGCTCCAGCCTGCAGCCCCTTCCCCAGCCCTCCCCCAACCCACGTGAGAAGGAAAGGAAAGGAAAGGAAATTGCTGGGCCAGACTGGCTGGAGTGATTGTTAGGGCTGGCGGAGCAGTGCCTGGAAGGATGGCTGGATGCGAGGACCTGGGGAGAGGTGCGTGAGGGCTCCCTCCAGCCCCTGAGGCCTCTGCAGCCTCCCAGGCTGGGCCCAACAGCAGAGAGCCCAGTCGCTAAGTGCCAGGGGTCTCCTCAGCACCAGCCTGTGCAAGGGGTAGGGGAAGAAGATGGGTGTGTGCATCCCCCAGTCCTCCTGTCACTGTAGGGCTGCCGGCGGTGTCCTGGCCACCCTGTAGCCTGCACAGGGTCCACCATGGGAAATCCTATCGCTTGGCTGGGCTGCCTGGGGGGAACGGAGAAGCCACTCAGGCACTGGCCCCAGGGCCCAAGGGTGCCCCTCTCCACCTGCCACATCCCAGGGCCCACCAGGAATCCCCTGGGCCTGGTGGGGCCCTCGTGCTGTCCAGGTGACAGAAGTGACAGAGACAGTGGTGACTGAGGCTGTGGAGGTGAGGCCAGGTGAGGCAGGAGAGTTCTGGTGTCAGCGGAGGTCAGATGGAGACCAGGTAAGTTGAGTGCATCCCTTCTGCAGGCACTCCCAGCAACCCTGGACACTCTGTGTAGCTGGCCGGATGGCATGGAGGAGCTGCAAGGCTCCCAGGGAACCCCAGCCACTGATGCCTCTCTGGCTGCTACCCAGCTGCGGGAACAGGAGGTGCAGGGCCTGGTCACAGGGCCAGGTAGAGGCACCTGGACCTCAGGTCAACCCATTGGCAAAGACTGGTACCTACCATGTGCTACACCACAACAGGCTGACCCCTGGGTGGGTGGAATGCCCCGTCCAGTGATCCCCAAGATGGGGCAATGGTGAGAGGGTGGGCAGAGGCTACCAGACCCCCATACCAATCCCTTGACTTCATGCAGCTGCTCCTGCGCCTGCTGAGGGAGCAGATGCCACAGGTGGAGCCAAGGCTGCAGGAGGTTGGGTGCCCAGCAGAGCTGTGTACACGGTGGCATTGCCTGATACAGCAGGCGGAAGCTAGGTGAGGCCACACAGGTGGGGGACAGTAGGGTTCCAGGACAAGAAGGACACAACTAATTGCCCCACCTCTGACCCCAGAAGGGGCTCCTGGAGCAGCTTGTCCCAGAAGCACTGAGCTTTGAAGCGGCTCAGGAGGCTCTCCTGCTGCAGCTGAGCCTGGGGGATCGAGCTGCAGGTACGGCCCAGGTCTGGAGTGGGGACTTGAGACTGGCACAGGCTCAGGGGCTTATGTGTGTGAGAGGGGGCTGTGGCTGACGGCGAGGACCTGGACAGAGTTTTGGAGACTGATCGGAGGCTGGCTGAGCTGCTCACAGATGAATGGACCTCAGTCCAGCCAAGATGTGTCAAGATGTGTTTGGTGCTCATATTTTGGGGACCACAGAAAATCCTACCCTTGAACCCTCATTCACCACACGCCCCCCCCCCCACTCCCGTGAGGACATCTGGGCCATTTTCCAGGTCTTGAGCCCAAGATGCCTTGGCCTCAGCCCAATGTCTATGTCCCTGCTGCTGACTCTAAGGATTCATCTTCCGGTCAGCCTCATCTCTCCTACTGGTTCCCAAGTTCCTCTCCAATGCCCATGTCCTTGACCCCGGCCTCCTCTCTGGCTGCAGAAGACCAAGCTCAGCTGCTGCAGCAGCAGCTAGACGGGCTCCAGGAGCTTGTGAGGCTGACAACATCCAGAATGGCCCATGCCCACCAGAAGCTGCCACAAGCTCCAAGGTCAAGGTCCCCTGAGCCTTCACCACCAACAGTTCTGAAGGTCCAGCTTGACCCACAAGAATCAGCATCAGAGCATCCAGGGCTCAGGGACCAGAAGCAGGTGTTTGTACCATGGTGGCTACCCGGAGGGAAGGCTCCTACCCCACCCATGCCCTCCGAGGAACATGAAGCCCACTGTTCCAGGGATCCAGGGTGACTGGTGAGGGGTTCCCATCCCCAGCCAGGGCTGTCTGGGATGACGCTGGTTTTCTCCCTGAGCTTAGTGCCCAGCCTGTGCAGGTGCCAGGGCGACTTGAGCAGCTGGTACAGTGGGCAGAAGCCCCTAGCCAGGCAGCAGCACCCACAGTGCCCATCTGGGAACAGAGCCTCTCACCAGGTACCCTGGGGCCTTGGGGCCCTTGGTAGACACAGAACATAGCCAGGCGTAGGGGGTGGACTTGGGGCCCAGGTGTACAGGACCCCAAGGCCAGGTGGGGTGAGGGCCAGACATGGGCTAGGAGGTCATATTTCCCCAGCTGTGTTTCAGGCGGAGGTGGAGCCCCTGGGAGGGCTCTGGTCAGGGTCTAAGGAGAAGCACGTGCTGAAGGCCATGCTGGAGACAGCTGAGTGGATCTGGTATTGGCCGAGCAGAGCAGCTGGCCATGGAGAAGGAGCTGCAGCCTGAGGGTGGCCTGAAACCAGCCTTGGAAGACAGGGGAAAAGAAGGCTTCACCTAGCATACTGGGAGGAAAGGTGACCAAAGGAAGCTGGACACTTTGGGGACTCTGGGGTTGAGCTCTGCTTGCTGGCAGGAAGGGTTGAGGTAGAGGACTTGAAGGTGAAGAGGGGGCACAGGAAGGGAAGCTGGGTCTGCAAGGCCAGCTCCTAGTGACAAGGTCATGGCTCAGCCCCCGTGTTTCTGACAGCCTCATGTTCCTAGACATGGATGCAGCTCTCAGTGGGGTCAGGCTGGGGGTTAGGCAGTCCCTCGCTGCAAGGACAGAACTGTCCAGACTAAGCTGGATGGGGTGGGGAGGGGCCCTCCCTCGGAGCAAGGAGTCCCTCATCATGGTCGCAGCCTAAGTGATCCCTATATGCGTCAGCTGGAAAAAGAATACACGTCAGGAACCAGCTAGAGAGGAATTTGCTTTGGAGTATGCTTCTCCAGCAAGCCAAAGGCGAGGGTGGCCCCTGCTCTGTGTGGCCCCCTTTTCTGTACAATCGGGGAGGCCGGGATTGCCTGAGGCCTCATGAGGTTGGCCTCCTTCGCTCTCATTCTTTGGCTGCCATAACTAGCTACCATGGAATTGGATAAACTGTGGCAACACACTGAGTCACAGCTCCAGGAGTGAACCTTTGGACTGAGCGTGGGCAGGGCTGGCTCCTGAGAGCCACCCTGTGGTTCTGGTCCTACCTTTCTCTTTGAAACCGTCTTCCTGTGCCCTCTGCTTGATTGTGACCAAATCCCCCCCTCTTAGGAGCACCGATCACATTCTACTGGGGTAGGGACCCTCATGAATTGTCATGGCGACAACTGCCTCTCCGTGAAGGCACATTCTCAGGGTGGTTAGGGACTGGGGCTTCTGCATATAAATCTGAGGGTGTAATTCAAGCCACAGGAGACCCTGCTGGCTTTCCCCACCTCAGCCCTGGGCAGAAGCCAGCACTAGGTGTGACCACCACCACCCGGGAAGCCCAGGCAGAAAGGACTGGGCCAGCCTGTGTCCTCCCCTGCTGATGGAGGGGACAGCACGGGGCACAGGGTGAAGGGAGTGAGGAAGAGGGCTCAAGATGAGGGCACTAAATTCTGGCCTCTTCGACCCTCTTCACCTGGAGGGCAGACAAAACACCAGGGTCCTCGGCTGGCAGGAGCTCCTTTGGGGACAGCAGCCCCTGGCAGTATCTTGGCTGAGGAGGAGCCCGGACCTGACAGAAGGGGCTGCCTATGAGAGCACCTGCCACCTGGGCCTGCTGCCGGGCTGCCAGGCTGCCAGGGAGAGGTGAGCCTGTTCCCCACCACCTTCCCCCCGCCCCTGGCTGCTGCTCCCCCCTTGCTCATGGCTGCCCATCTCCTCTCTAGGATGCACACCCTGGAGGGGTTGCTGCTGCTCACATGCACCCAGATGCTACGTCAGGCGGAACCCTGGGGACCAAGGCGGGACCGATGGCCAGAGGCTCTGGCCTCCACAGTGATGTGGACCAACCCAGGGTCAGCACGATACACTGTTGGGGGTGGGAAAGGGTTCTGCCCTCTGAGAGAGCATCTGGCCTCTTCTACCAAGGTGGGTGTATGGGCTGCTGAGGGGCTCTGGGGTCTTGGGGCTGTTGGCTCAAGTAGCTGCAGGCAGAGCAGTGGGAAATACTGGGCATGGGGCCCACTGCACTCTAGGTCCCTGGCACTACTCTCTGCTGATAGGTGTTACAGACCCCGGCTTCAGTGCTGAAGGAGCTACCTGGGGTACCAGTAGGCCAGCCCCTGAAGTCAAGGCCTGAGACTCTGGGCCTCCATCCGCATAGCCAGCGGACCCGTCTCTGAAGGTGAGTGCTGGGAAGCAGATTCTCCTGGGTAGATAGAGGACCTTCTCTGAGCCCAGAGGAGGGATCGGATGGTGGGGTGAGGCCTGCTCATCCTTTGCCAAGTGGCCAGGCACACAGAGACCGCGGAGCAGCCCAGGGAGGAGAGTCCCTGAAGGCCCCGAGCAGATACTGGACAAGAAGCAGCTCAGAGAAGGAGCTGGAGCTGATGGACACAGACCCCTAGCACGCAAGGGTCATCTGCTGGCTAGCACTCCCGCAATAAAGTGAAGGTTGGGGAACTGAAACCTCGCTCTGGCCAGTCTGCATTTCCCTTGCAAAGTCCATTCAAAAGCCTTGGGTGGATGCAGGTCACTCTCTGCCCCCACCCTGCTCTGCATTCTTTCCCAGTGAGTCTGCTTGGAAAGGGAGGAAGGGAGGGACCCTGCCGCCAGCAGCCCCTCCTAGCCTAGGTGTGCTCCCAGGTAGCCTGGCCCTGCACAGCTTCACACCCAACCTGCCATCCAGGCCCTACCTGGCCTCTGCCCCGCCTCCTGCCCTCCCCCAGGAAGGAGGGCGGGCCACTTTAGGGAGGGGCTGCCTGGTTGAAATGCTGGTGGCGCGGGGACCGGTGCAGAGCTGCAGAGAGACTGAGGACTCATTGCCAGCACTTGTGGGAGCCGGAGGCCGGAGCCTCAGGTGGGCATCGTGAGAACTGTAGTTGAGTTCTGGGCTCCGACCAGCTGGGTTTGCTGCACGGGGCAGTCTGAGCTCAAAGTCCGAGGTAGGGGCCCCTGACCTTCTGGTTGGTGGGGGGGGGGGGAGGTGAGACTGAGGCCTCTGGTGGGATGTCACTGGTCCAGAGGTTTCCAGCAAGACGTGTGGTGGGCTGAGTAGCGTCCTCCCTGGGCCAAGGAGTCTGTGGCAGAGGCAACCGGCTCTTGCCCAATGGAGAGGCTGAGGGAGGTGGGCCACAGAGGAGCCACCAGCTGTCCAGGGACAGCCACTTCCAGAGGTATCAAGTCCCTTGGGAGGTGGCCGAAGGAGGGGCCTGGTTTCCCTACCCCCACCTGCAACTCCTGCTGAGCCTGCGTGGGGTCACTGACTTCTGTCTGCCTGGGCACAGTGCAGGTGGGTGGTGCCCTTCCACCTACCGCCTCACCCACAGTGGGCAGAGGCCCAGGTCTCTGCCTCCACGTGGGCTGAGTCTGGCCCAGCTCAGGGAGACAGCAACCAGCCCTTGCCCCCACCCTGGTATCTATCTGGCTGGAGAGGGGGCCCCCACCCTAGAGATGTTTAGCAACCCCGTCAGAAGTGGCCTTCCTGCCCCTTGGCACAGAGGGTGGCCTGTGGTGGCAGGGAGGCAGGCAGGGCCTGCTTGCTTTCTCTGCTCTTCCCGCCGGGATCTGCGCCCCACTGTCTCACTTATGCTGCTGTCCCCTGCTAGGACCCTGATTCTCTTGCACCCCTACCCCACAGGGAGCTCAGTATACCTCTCAAGCACCCCCAAATCCTGACCCCCGTGTCTGGCCACCACCCTAGCACCTACCACAGACCCACAGACGCCAGGCGTCTACCCCAATGCCTTCCTCGTGGCAGCCTGGGAAGGGGCAGGGCCCAAACTCATACCAGGTCCAAGGTCACCCACAAGCCAACAGGGAGCGGTTGCCAGCCACAGGCTGCATCTCACACAACAGAACTCACAGTCTCTGCCCCCCCCCCAGCCCACAGAGTCTCAGCTCTCTGGGTTCCCAGTCAGCGGCTTCCCACCGTGAATCTCCTCTTTGTTCCGGGAACTTGAGATGCCCGCCTGTGCTTGTGTTGGCTTCCTGTCCAGGCCTTGCCCTCCTCCACAGAACACAGCCAGTCAGGGCTGGCTGTCCATGTCCAGGTCAAGGACCACTCAAGACCATGCCCACCTGGGCGTCCCTCAACGCCCTGTGTCCTGCTTTTGCTGGGCAGAGGACTGCTTGTCCTGGCTTCTGGACCCAGTGCTTTGCCCCCTCAACCCCGGGGCTTGTGCTCTGTCTGATCTGGACTGGGCTGGTTCCCTCCAGCTCAGAGCTGGGCATGTGGGCAGCAAAGATACCTAGGGAATTTGGGGAAACTAGGGGGTGATCTCAGGCCACTTCTGCAGAGAGGAGGGAGGAGGTCTGCCATGCCTGGAAGCAGGCAGGTTTGGACACGCCTGTGCCTATCTACCATGCCGTGTCCCAGAACCAGCCTCCAGGGTGGGACAGTGGATGGACCCCGCTTCACTGTAGAGGCTCGCAATTCACACTGGGCACCCACTGCCTCCTCCACTCACCCACAGATGCCGCCCGGGACTCACTGCACACCAGCTGGCTGGGGTCCCTGGGACATGACCTGAGGACCATCTCTCTGGCCAGGGGGCACATTCCCATTTACAGAGAGACGTGTGGCCTCCAGGGCCATCACAGCTACACTCTGCAGTGGCCTGCCTCCCCCTAGAAGTCAGGCCTGCCTGCCACCCTCTAGGTCCCCCTCTAGGGTCCCTGGGAGCCCTTCTCCCAGTGGGTTATGGGGATGGTGCTTCCAGGCCTTGGTTCTTGGACTGGTGTGGTCTTCCTGAAATCGAGCACTATGAGAAAACCACGCTTTAGAGTAGAAGTCTTGCCTCCTAGGAATGGGGCTCTGCCTGCAGAGTGTCTGGGAGCCGAGGCCAAGGCTGCCTTCAGCTGTTCGTACACTATCTGACCAGCAGCTTGTGTGAGGCAGCTGACATGTCAGGGGCCTATGTCCAGTTCCACTGACCCCTCGGCCTTCCCCATTGTACAGCTCATCCTCAGGGTCAAGGAACCCTGAGTTTGTCTCTCAAAGACATGAGGTCAGCACAGAGTGGCCCCTGACATGGAGCTCAGTAACCCTCAGGCTTTAAAGTCTCGTGGGTGTCCCTACAGGGTCTGGGTCACTCGGCCAAGGCACGGTCACCGGCTGGCTGGCCAGACCTTCCCAGCAGAAGGGTTGTGCTGTTTTTGCATGTGAGGAGTCAGGTCCTTCCTTCTTAACCCTGCTTCCCTCAGGGTCTGGTCTGGGCCAGGGGCTGGAGGATGGAGGCTGGGTAATCACTCCTCAGACACTGGATTCGTGCTCTTGGTCACACAGGGGCCCATTTTTGGCTCCTTCACCTGTTCCAGATACGTGTTCAACTAACTGCTTCTGGAACTCTATGGAGGTAGACAGGTCCTCTCGGTGGCCTTCCACTATGCTCTGACTGGGAGACACCAGGACCCAGTTCTGTTTTTGTTTTTGTTTTTTTTGGGGGGGTCTCTTCCCCTTCCTTACCAATGGCTGAGTCAGGACTAGCCTGGGCCAGTTTATATCACTAGCTCACTGCCAAAGCCTGGGCTGCCTTACTTGGAGGGGAGATGCCTTTTGCAGATTCCAGGAGCACCCTCGAGTCCTTCCCAGCCCTGGGAGACCCCTTCACTGGCCAACCTGATGCTCTACTGAGCCCCCAGCCCCTTTGGGCTGCATCTCTGACTTAGTCTCAGGCCCCAGTCTGGGCCATGGGCAGCAGAAAGCAGTGGCCCCTATGGAGAGATGGGTTGGCTGGGAGGAGGGACACCCCCACAGGTACAAGGACTTCAAGGGAATCTAGGGATTCAAGATTTGGGGATGCATTGACCCAGACATCCCCATCCTGCGTTGGAGTCCCCCTCCCTGACCTGAGCCTCATCCCTGGTGAGGGGCCCTGCCCCCTAGTCTTGAGCCCCTCACAGCAGAGTTGCCTGAATCTGTCCTGCCCTGTGCTGTCCAGCTGGTGTCTCAGCCTTGGGTGATCTTTTTCCAAAGCTCCGTTGCTTAGTGACAACCCTTCACCCTGCTCTCCTCATCTTCTGCTTCCTCCCATGCCCCGTGCTGCATCCTGAGTGCAGTCTTCCCCGAGCTAGCTGAGTGCTTCCCTGGGCTCTGGATGCCGCTGCAGGTGGAGGACACTGCTGGCCCCGTCCAGGTGCTACCTGGTCCCAGTCTTGCTGTCCCAGGCGCTGAACAGCAGGTCAGCCCGGGAGGCTCAGGACTGGCATCTGCAGAAGGGAAGAGAAGGCAGGGTAGGACTTCAAGGCTATGGGCTGGGATGCCTCTCAGTGGTAGCCCAGAGGGCTTTGGGAGACTGACTGGATGGCCCTCAGAGTCTCCCCAGATCATGTCAAGTGACTGAGTTTGTCAATGGCCTTCGTGGGGGGCTATCCCTGAATGGACTGGCAGTGGGGTGTCTGCTCACTGCCTTCCCAGAGCTGGGCAGCTCCTGTCTACCTACCAGGTCATGCGCTAGCAAAGCCTGGCTTTTCACCCACAGGGTGTACTGTGCACGGGCCTTAGCTGCGATGCCCTACAAGCTCACCTCCTTGCCGTCACCTGTCTCCACTTTCTACCTTTGGCGTGAGTGTTGGAGATGGGCCTTAAGGTGGCTGACGATGGCCAGAGAGGGCTCCTGGGGCACAGGAGCAGGCAGGTTGGCCCTGAGCTGATAGGATAAGCTGTGAGGTGTCATGAGGACTGGGGCAGACATGGGGTGGAACTATAGGCAATCAGCACGCATCTATGTCCCTGGAGGCACCTTCAAAGGCAGAGGATGGCTATATGGCACACAAGACTACCAGCTGTCTGTGTCCAGCGCTGCAGGGCCAGCTAGCTCAAGCTGTGGGCATGGAGCCCTAAGGACAGGAGCTCTTGGGGAGGGAACATAACCCTGCCACAAAGGAGGAGTCTAATCCTGAAGGTCAGGTCCAAACCAAAATGCATTCAAGTTCAGCAATATAGCTGTGTCTTGGGCACAGGTAAGTGATAACTTCCCAAACTTCATGTGAGGGGACAGCCTGGGACATACTTCCAAGCACAGGGAAGGTTCCAGAAGTACTAAGTCTTTGTACCAAGGGTGGACAGGGACCAGGTCCAGTTCATGGGTACAGTGCATGAGCAACACAAAGTGGAGACCTGCAATTGAGGCCGGAAGTTGAAGATCAAGGTGACAGGGCTGTGCTCCCTCCACAGGATCTTGGCAGGGCCCTTCTGCCTCGTCCAGATCCTGGTGCTTCCTGGCCCGCCTGTGACTGTCTTCTCCCTGAAGAAGTCTGTGGCCTTTTAAGAATGCAGGTGCACTGGACTGGGGCCAGCACGGTAACGATGATCTCATCATAGTTACGCACACAGAGATCTGCTTCCAAATAAGGTCACAGTCACACTTCTTGCAGAGTAGGACTTTGCTATCTTTTGGGCAATCAGTTCAGTCCAGCTTAGAAGGGGACAGGCCTGGGCAGAAGCTAGGGGCCTAGAGGACAAGCAGGGGTGAAGGACTAGCAGACATCTCTTGAATGCAGGATGGGGCCCAGAGCAGCAGGGGTAGGACAGAGGGGTGCCCAGAAATACTCTAGCTCCTCTGCACTTGGACCCTGGGATCCTGGGTAGAGGTCAAACATGATCCGCAGAGAGTCCCGAGAGATGGCTCGTGCTGGCCTTTGGGTTCCTCTGCCCACACCATCCCTGTGTCATCTGAGCTCACTGGGCAGCCCCTTGTGCCCCTTGCAGGGGTCCTGCAGGGCGGGGCAAGGCTTCCAGTGGGGTAGAGCTCGAGCCCTAAGAAGGCTGCTTCTTGCTTCTGAATGCTCAGCTGCCAGAGCTGCTCAAGACAGTCCTGTCCTGGGGTCGGGAGATGGGTCTGTAACGGGGTGCTGGGAGCTCAGGAAAGTCCTGGAACTCCAACCCCTGAGTCCACGTCTGCTTTTAACCAAAGAATTGGATAAAGCAAGACCGAGAAGGATCATTATTAAATTGCCACGTTTCTTGAGGGAAGCATAAAACCAAGGAAGGGCAGTGGGTGCACCCACGTGGGCTGAGAGCCCAGCGGCGGTGGAGAAACCTGAAAAGGCTTCAGAGAGGAGAGCGAAGAAGGTGCGGAGAGCTCTGCCTTCTGCGGAGGGCAGGAGGGGGAGAGCCCGTCAGGAGCAGGGTCGGGGGAGACTTCCAGGCCCTGCACGTTCAGGAGAGGCGAATGCGCAGTCAAGAGGCCTTGGCCCCTGCTAAGCGTCTACGTATAGTCTTATTGTGCCTGGCTCTACCTTCAGGCTCAGGTGAGCCAGAGGGAGAGCTTCCTGGTCTGGGCTGGGGGCAGGCTCGAGAGGAGGGCAGCCATGAAGTCAGACGTTGAGGCTGAGCGTAACAAGCCACGATGCCGGGACCAGATTTCAACTCTAGGAAAGGGGAGCTCCAGGTCAAGGTAACCCTTTAGTCAAGAGAGAGTATAAGGAAGCCGGGAGTGGTGGCACACACTTTTAATCCCAGCCCTCGGGAGGCACAGGTAGGAGGATCACCATGAGTTCAAGGCCACCCTGAGATTACACAGTGAATTCCAGGTCAGCCTGGGCTAGAGCGAGACCCTACCTCAAAAAAAAAAAGAGAGTACAAATTGAGGAGAAATCCTTCTCTGATCTCTACTAAAGCGGAGATTGCAAGGGCAGGCTTGAGGACTTTCTGCTTTTTACATTCAGGGATCAGTCACCCTAAAGTACCTAACAAAGCTACCTGACTCCCACTCAGATCCAGCACTCACCTGGCTGAGAAGGGTGACCCCTGAGACACACTGACCACATCTTCCCTGCCTGCCTAGCCCCTCACTCTCCCTGACTGACTGAGCTTTTCTGTCCCTTCCAGGGCACAAGGAGACCTCAGGCCAGTTCAGCAGAACCAGCTGTGCGCAATGAACGGCCAGTCCTCTCCTCTTGATGTCCTGACTGCCAACAACACCGAGCAGCCCACTGTCCCTAAAAACATGAAGGTCAGGCTGGGAGCCAGCACCCCCTCCAGGCTCCAGGAAGAGGCCGCCCCCCACACCACAGCCAGGTGTGTTGCTGGGGTATATGTGGAGTCCTCGCAGCAGATCCAGAACATCTACGCTGCCATGAAGCAGGGCCTTCTGCCCACTGGGCTTGGACTGGCCTTGCTGGAGACCCAGGCAGCCACTGGGGGTCTTGTGAACCCTGCTCAGGGCCAGCTGATCTCCGTGACTGAGGCCCTGAGGCAAGGGCTGGTGGGTCTGGAGCTGAAGGAGAAGTTGCTGACAGCTGAGCGTGCAGTGACCGGCTACCCTGACCCTTACGGGGGTGGAAAGCTGTCTCTCTTCCAGGCCATCAAGAAGGAAGTTGTGGATAAGGCCCTCGGGTGCAGCTGGCTGGAGGCTCAGCTAGCCACTGGTGGCGTGGTGGACCCTGACCAAGGTGTGCGAGTGGCCCCAGAGCGAGCCTGCCAGCAGGGACTCCTAGACCAGGAGACATGGCACAGCCTGACAGAGTCAGAGTCCAGCATGGATGCCCCAGGTTTCCTTGACCCCAACACACTGGAGCGGGTGTCATATCACACGCTGCTGGGCAGGTGTGTTCAAGATCCCAGCTCAGGGCTCACCCTGCTGCCCCTCAAGACCACCTTCCACACTCTGGGAGGGGCGGCCAGCTCAGCAGAGCTGCTGGAGGCAGGAGTCCTGGATGAGGAGACAGTCCGGAGCTTGCAGGAAGGCACACTGGTGGTGTCAGATGTGAGCTCGCGCCCTGAGGTGCAACGCTACCTGGAGGGTACCCGTGGCTTGGCGGGGGTTGTCCTACTGCCCGAAGGTCACAAGAAGAGCTTCTTCCAGGCCTCCGTTGAGTACTTGCTCCCAAGGGGTGCCGCACTACAGCTCCTAGAGGCTCAGGCCGCCACTCGCACCCTGGTGAACCCAGCCACGGGCCAGCAGCTGTGGGTGGAGGAGGCAGTCAGGACAGGCCTGGTTGGCCCGGAACTCCACGAGCAGCTCCTGGTGGCGGAGCAGGCCGTGACGGGGTACCACGACCCTTTCAGCAGTTCCAGCGTCCCCCTCTTCCAGGCCATGAAAAAGGAGCTGGTGGACCAGTCACTGGCTCTGCGTCTCCTGGATGCCCAGCTGGCCACAGGTGGGCTGATCTGCCCAGCGCGAAGATTCAGGCTGCCCCTGGAGGCTGCCCTGCGCTTCGGCTGCCTAGATGAAGAGACTCTGGAGCGTCTCTCGCAGGGAGCAGGCTTCTCAGATCCCAGCACACATGACAGCCTGCGCTACGGGCAGCTACTGGCCAGCAGTGTCACTGACCCAGAGACAGGGCTCGCCTTCCTGCCCCTTTCTAGAGAGCCCCGTGGAGAGGAGCCCCAGGGACCCACATTTATTGAGCACAGCACTCGGCAGGCCTTGAGTGAGGCTACGATTTCCGTCTCCTCAGGAAGGTTCCAGGGCCGACCTGTGTCCCTCTGGGCCCTGCTCTTCTCTGAGGCAGTGCCTATAAAACAGAGGGCAAAGCTGGCCCAGCGGCACCAGGAAGGGACCCTGTCAGTGCAGGAATTGGCAGCTGAGCTGAAGACCACTGTCGAGCAGGCTGCCGCCAAAGCCAAGGTCACCTTTGCTGGGTTGAGGGACACTGTGACACCGGGAGAATTGTTGAAAGCGGACATTATCGACCAGGAGCTGTTTGAGCAGCTAGAACGTGGGCAGGCCTCAGCCCAAGACGTTGGAAGCCTGGACTCTGTGCAGAGATACCTGCAGGGCACAGGCTGCATTGCAGGCCTGCTACTGCCTGACTCCCAGCAGCGTCTCAGCATCTATGAAGCCCGAAGCAAAGGGCTCCTGAGGCCTGGCACTGCCCTCATCCTGCTGGAGGCCCAAGCTGCCACAGGTTTCATCATCAACCCAAAAGAAAACAAGAGATACTCTGTGGAGGAGGCGCTGAGGGCTGGTGTCATCGGGCCTGATGTCTATGCAAAGCTGCTGTCCGCGGAGCGGGCCGTCACCGGCTACACGGACCCCTACTCCGGGGAGCAGATCTCGCTCTTCCAGGCCATGCAGAGGGACCTCATCGTCAGGGACCATGGCATCCGCCTGCTGGAGGCCCAGATCGCCACGGGGGGCGTCATCGACCCGGTGCACAGCCACCGCGTGCCCGTGGACGTGGCCTACCAGCGGGGCTACTTTGACCAGATGCTGAACTCGATCCTGTTGGACCCCTCTGATGACACCAAGGGCTTCTTCGACCCCAACACGCACGAGAACCTCACCTACCTGCAGCTGCTGGAGCGCTGTGTACGTGACCCTGAGACAGGCCTGTACCTCTTGCCCCTCAAAAGCGCGCGACCCCAGCTGGTAGATGGCACCACCCGGCAGGCTTTCCAGAACTTGCTGTTATCTGTGAGGTATGGGCGGTTCCGAGGACAGAGGGTTTCTGCATGGGACCTGATCAATTCAGAATACTTCAGTGAGGACTGGAGGAGGCAGCTACTGCAGCGTTATCGGCAGCGCAAGGTCACACTGGAGCGGGTCACTCAGCTGCTGGAGAGAGAGATGAGGAGGTGGGCAGATGTCACCCTGCCTGCGCTGCGGGGTCGGGTTACCGCCTACCAGCTCCTAGAGGCCCACATCATCACCCAGGAGCTCCTGGACCAGGTGCTGGAGGGGACAGTCAGCCCTGATGCCCTCCTCCACATGGAGGGCGTCCGCAGGTACCTGCAGGGCTCAGGCACTGTCGGCGGCGTGATGCTGCAGCCCTCCAAGCAGCGGCTCAGCCTCTACCAGGCCATGAAGAAGAAGCTGCTGGCACCTGGCGTGGCTGTGGCCCTGCTGGAGGCCCAGGCAGCAACGGGATCCATCAGAGACCCCTGCAATATGCAGACGCTGTCAGTGGACGAGGCTGTGCGCAGAGGAGTGGTGGGACCAGAAATGTATGGCAGACTGAAGCGGGCTGAAGGTGCTTTCACTGGTGTCAGAGACCCCTTTTCTGGGAAGAGGGTGTCCCTGTTCAAGGCCATGAAGAAGGGTCTCGTCCCTATGGAGCAAGCTACTCGCCTACTAGAGGCCCAAGTATCCACAGGAGGAGTCATCGATCCCACAAGACATCACCATCTGCCCATGCCTGTGGCTGTCCAGCGTGGCTGTATCGACCAAGAGATGGAGGTGGCTTTGTCCAGATCTCCCAAGACCTTTCCCACGCCAGATGGCCGAGGACACACCAGCTATGCCCAACTTCTGGAGCACTGTCCCCAGGACGAGGCCTCTGGGCTTCACTTCTTGCCCGTGACAGAAGATGCCCCTGCTGTCCCGACTGATGCTCAAATCCAGGAGACCCTGAGGGCATCAGCAGGCACTGAGGATGGTATGTCCCTCTGGGACTTGCTCACCTCCTGCCACTTTACTGAGGAGCAGCGCGAGGGCCTCCTGGAAGACGTGCGGGAGGGGAAGACCTCCGTGCAGCAGCTGCAGGACACTGTGCAGAAATGGGTGCATGCAGCAAAGTTGGCCCAGAGCCGCATCGTTGTCCCAGGCCCACGGGGTGAGGTCCCTGCCATCTGGCTGAGGGATGCTGGCATCATCACCCAAGAGGCTCTGGAAGCATTGGCTCAGGGCATGCAATCACCCGCTGAAGTAGTTGAGCAGCCGACAGTGAAAGCCTACCTCTGGGGCACAGGCTGTGTGGCTGGCGTGTTGTTACAACCCTCGGGGACCAAGGTGAGCATTACTCAGGCCATGCGAGATGGCATCCTGCCCACGGGCCTGGGCCAGCAGCTGCTGGAGGCTCAGGTAGCATCTGGATCTCTTGTTGACCCAATGACCAGCCAGAGACTGTCAGTGGAAAGTGCAGTGAAGGCCGGCCTGGTGGGCAGGGACCTGAGTGAGCAGCTCAAGCAGGCAGAGAGGGCTGTGGTCGGGTACTCAGACCCCTACTCAGGGGGCTCCCTCTCTCTGTGGCAGGCCATGGAGAAGGGGCTTGTACCCCAGAGTGAGGGCTTTCCCCTTCTGCAAGTACAGCTGGCCACAGGAGGTGTGGTGGACCCTGTCCACGGAGTGCACCTGCCCCAGGCAGTGGCCTGCAGGCTTGGCCTCCTAGACGAACAGACAAGCCGGGCACTGACTGCTACGGAGGAGAACAAGTTCTTCTTTGACCCCAATGCCCGTGACAAGGTGACGTACCAGCAGCTCAGGGAGCGCTGTGTGCTGGATGCTGACACTGGACTGTGGCTATTGCCACTGGCCCAGGACACTGCCCTGGAGGTGGACGAGCACACCGCAGTGGCCCTGAGGGCCATGAAGGTTCCCATCAGCATGGGAAGGTTCCAAGGACGCAGTGTGTCACTCTGGGACCTGCTCCACTCCGAGTACGTTGGTGCTGAGAAGCGCCGGGAACTGGTGGCACTCTGTTGCTCTGGGAGAGCCGCAGCCCTGCGGCAGGCAGTGAGGGCGGTCACCACACTGGTGGAGGCTGCGGAGAATCAGTCCCCACAGGCCACCTTCCAAGGGCTCCGGAAGCAGGTGTCAGCCAGGGATTTGTTTAGGTCCCAGCTCATCGACAAGCAGACGCTGGATGAGCTGACCCAGGGGAAGAGGACAGTGGAGGACGTGACAGAGATGGACAGTGTGAGACGGTCCCTGGAAGGAGGCAACTTCATCGCTGGCGTCCTTATTCAAGCTACCAAGGAGAAGATGAGCATCCCAGAGGCCCTGAGAAGACACATCCTGCGGCCTGGCACAGCCCTGGTGCTGCTGGAGGCGCAGGCGGCCACCGGCTTCATCATCGACCCCGTGGAGAACCGAAAGATGACAGTGGAGCAGGCATTTCAGGCAGGGATGTTTGGCAAGGAAACCTACCTGAAGCTGCTGTCCGCCGAGCGGGCCGTCACCGGCTACACGGACCCCTACTCCGGGGAGCAGATCTCGCTCTTCCAGGCCATGCAGAGGGACCTCATCGTCAGGGACCATGGCATCCGCCTGCTGGAGGCCCAGATCGCCACGGGAGGCATCATCGACCCGGTGAACAGCTACCGCGTGCCTGTGAATGTAGCCTATCAACGTGGCTACTTCAGTGAAGAAATGAACCGCATTTTGGCCGACCCAAGCGACGACACCAAGGGCTTCTTTGACCCCAACACACATGAGAACCTCACCTACCTGCAACTGCTGGAGCGCTGTGTGGAGGACCCCGAGACAGGCCTGTACATGCTGGAAATTGTAAAGAAAGACGGAACCTACCCACACGTTGATGAGGCCACGAGGAAAGCTCTGCAAGCTAGAACTGTGAAAATGCACAGGGGGAGATTTGCAGGTCAGACGGTGTCTGTGTGGGACCTACTGTCTTCTCAGTACTTCACAGAGGGAAGGAGGAGGGAGCTGATACGGGAGTACAGAGCCCAGAATATGAGCCTGGAGACACTGCTGGAGGCGGTGACCACCGCTGTGGAAGAAATGGAGAAACAGAACCAGGACTTCAAGGTGGCAGCCATCCACGGGGATGTGACTGCTGCAGAGCTCTTTGACTCTGGGGTCCTTGACAAGAAGACTCTGGATGAGCTACACAGTGGGAAGAAGGGGTGTGAGGACCTAAACCAGCTCGAGCGCGTGAGCCTCTGCCTGGAAGGCAGCGGCTGCATTGCTGGGGTGACCGCACCCCACACGCAGGAAGTGATGAGCTTCAGTGAGGCCAGCAGGAAAGAGCTCATCCCTGCAGGGTTTGCAGCTCAGCTGCTGGAAGCACAGGCGGCCACTGGGTTCCTGATGGACCCCCACACCCACCAGAGGCTGTCAGTGATGGCGGCTGTAGCGGCTGGCCTGGTGGGTGAAGAGCTGCAGGAACGGCTTATGAGCGCAGAGAAAGCAGCAACGGGCTACAAAGATCCAGACTCGGGAGTAACTCTCCCACTGTTCCAGGCCATGGAGAAGAAGCTCGTTAGACGAGAGGACGCACTGAGGCTGCTGGAGGTGCAGGTGGCAACGGGGGGTGTCATTGACCCACTGCACCACCACCGAGTCCCACTAGAAACTGCATTCAGGCGTGGCTGCCTGCACAAGGACATGGTCACACTTGTTGCTGATCAGAAGCACATGAGGAGAAGGTTTGTGGATCCCAACACCCAGGAGAAGGTCACTTACCAGGAGCTGCAGGACAGGTGCCAGAGGGAGGAGAAGTCAGGCTGGGCCCTATTCCCAGTGGTGAAGGACGTCAAGGACGCTGAGTATGTGGACGAGGCGACAAAGAAGGCCCTGGAGGCAGAGGAGGTGGCAGTGCCAGTGGGGAGGTACAGAGGCCAGAGGCGGTCTGTATGGGAGCTACTGAATTCTGAGTACGTGACAAAGGAGAAGAAGCTTGAATTAGTGAGGCTCTACAAAGAAGACACCAAACGAGCTCTAGAAAAGGTGGTCCAAGTAATTCTACAAATGATCTCAGAAAAGGAAGAGAGATCCAGACAACTGTGGTTCCGAGGGATCCGAACACAGGTCACAGCTGCAGAACTCCTCAACGCAGATGTCATCACAAGAAAAACATACACAGACCTGGAAGAGGGCAGAACAACAGTGGAAAATATTCAAAGAAATGAGGACGTGAAAAGATACCTGGAAGGCACCAGCTGCATCGCGGGCGTCCTGGTGCCCGTGCAGGGCGAGCCGGCCCGCCAGGAGAAGATGAGCATCTACCAGGCCATGTGGAAGGGCTTTCTGCGGCCGGGCACGGCCCTGGTGCTCCTGGAGGCCCAGGCGGCCACCGGCTTTGTCATCGACCCCGTGCACAACCGCCGGCTGTCCGTGGAGGAGGCCGTGG
>PVHP010027450.1:0-23950 GCA_004024765.1 Zapus hudsonius | reverse complement strand
TGAAGAATGACACCATGGCTGTTCTCTGGCCTCCACAAATCCAACTAGGCCTTGCTTTCTAACACTACCACGTAAAGGATTTAGAACCCTTTAGGGACACACTCAGACCTTAGCCTTTCTTAGGCAGACAGGATGCCTGCCTTCATACAGCTTAGGTACACTGGCTTTGGGGAGCTATGTGTCAGAAACAGAACCCAAGGCCTTTCCTTTATGAAGGAAAATGCAGATTCTAGTGGTCTGTTTGGTGTATCTGAGCTAAGATCAGGTAAGTGTTCATGGGGGATTATAAGAAATCCCTTTGGTCCCATGTGTCTGCTCATCCACTCAGTTTTGGGTGTTTCTCTCCCCTGAATGGTTAGCTCCACAGTGACAGGACCAGGGGCCTGGCACTTACAGCTGCATAAATTTCTGTTTGAATTCATGAAAAGATAAATGAGTAAGTATGACTGAAAAAATACCCTAAAACCTCTTCCTACTGACTTTGGAAGCCTAGAATAATTCTCTCACCTGACCTATTTTGTCTGCCTTAGCTTCAGGTTATATAAGTCAGTGACTCCCCAGTATCACCAACACTCTCACTGCTACACAGTGACCAACTTAGGAACTTGTCAAAACGTCTGCAGCTAGTTTTGCATCAGAGGGGATTCAACTGTCAAGTGTGAAACTCCCAAGGCTGGATCTTGAATACTCCTTAGAGGAATGGGAGGACTCCCAGGGAAAATGGTGGACTCCAGGGTTAAGTAATCAAAATTACAAAGTGAGACTGGAGTAAAAACATACTCAAAAAGCAAGTTGGGGCCTGGAGAAATGGCTCAGCAGTTAAGGCACTTGCCTACAAAGCCTAATGACCTAGGTTCAATTCCCTAGTGTCCATGTAAAGCCAGCTGACAAAGTGGTGCATGCATCTGGAGTTCACTTGCAGTGGCCAGAGACCCCAGAGCATCCATTCTCAATCTTTCTCTCTCTCTTTCTCTCTCTCCCTCTCTGTGTGTGTATGTATATGTATGTGTGTGTGTCACTTCTGTCTCTCTCTGCTTGCAAATAAATAAAATTATTTTTTAAAAGCAAGTGGGTGGCTAGGAGATAGCTCAGTCAGTAAAGTACTGAGTTCAATGCCCAGAACTCAATTTTTAAAAAATAAAATAAAATAAAAAGCTGAGAGGAATGTCATGGGGAGGCAGAGAGAGGCAAACCCCTGAGACTCCCTGGCCATTCAGTCTAAGCTACTTGTTGAGGTCCAAGCCAGAGAGAGACTTTGTTTCAAAGAGATAGTGCTAGAGGAGTAACACCTGAGGTTATTCTCTGGCCTCCACATGCACACACACAACAACAGGTGGATGAGGGCATGCCAAGAGGACACAGGAGCCAACACAAGAGACCCCAGTGCCCAAAGCTAGAGAAAAATGCGCAGCCCAATAACAGTATTGGAACACTGACCTAAAGTATAAAATAGCCATGAGTTCATATTGCAGTCAGTGAGAAAGCATGTAAATCAAGCAAGCAAGTGAGAACAGACAAACCCTGCATGGAGAAGAATCTCAAAGAACATGTGGGCACTCTGCTGGTCAGGAAGCACAGCTCAATCCTCACCCTTTAAGGTGGGCAGACCTGAGGGACACTTGATCATCAGAATGTTTAAGGCATCTGGCAGCCCTGGGGAGTAAGACACTATCTCAAAAACAGAAAGAAGCTGGGCAAAGTGTGGTATGTCTGTAATCCCAGCATGGGAAACTCAGGAGTTCAAGGTCAGCCTCAGTGAGTTTGGGCCAGCCCGAGCTACATGAGACCCTAACTCAAAAAAAAAAAAAAAGCAACAAACAACAACAAAAAGAAAGGGGAAAAAAGAAGAGCCTAGAGAGAGGAGGAAAGAATAACTTTGGAGACACAGTAGTCAAGTGATGAAGGTTAAGTTGACAGGATGCCCTGCTCTGATAGGGTGAGAAGGGCATTTCATTACAACTGCCCTCTACAGCTCTCTGCCAACCAAGTCCAGTGTAATCATGAGGAAATCATCACACAAGGTCAGATAAGGAGACATTCTACACATCTGACTAGTGTTCCTCAAAACTACTAAGGTCATAAAACATACCACCATAGGAAAACAGTAAGATGGGATGACTAAATGCATTGTGGGAGCCTATATGTGACCCTGGGGTGTTAAGAGGATATTAATGCAAAACAGGCAAAATCCTAGCAAGCTGAAATTTACTTAATGGTAACACACCAGCTCTGACAGTGTTAAGGATGAGGGGAAACTGGGGATGGACAGATAGGAACTCTCTGTACTCTGTTTTCAACTTCTCTGTGACTTTAAGACCACCCCAAAAATTCAAATACAATTAAAACAAAAGTTCAGAGTCACTCTGACTCTTAAGAGCTTAATACTTAATACTTAATTCTTTTCTTTTTATGAGAAAAAAAATGTATCCCAAGATGGCATGAGCTCATGATCCTTCTGCCACACCTTCTAGATGCTGGATTGATTATAGGCATGTGCCACCATGGCCAGTGCTCAGCAGATGCAGTTTTTCTAAGCTGACAGATGACTTCAGCAAGTCCATTCTAGTGGGAGGAGGCAGGGGACAGAGTTTCTAATCTTTAACCCAAGAGTCTGTCTTGTTTCTAACAACAACAAATAAATCAATTCCCCATGGATCCATAAAGGGCACTCGTCCCATTTCCCATTTCTAAGCGACACTTTACTTCATTATGTCCATTTTCCCTTTGGGGATCATGGCCCATGCCTCGGGTTTGCATTTAAGGATTGTATTTTCCACAGGGAGCTTGGTGAGATAACATAACTGATGAAAACAGAGAGCTGTCTTACAAGTCAAGTCAGGCTACTTGTAATAAGGAGGGTTGGAAACAGAACCCTTTGTCTTACGTAGGCTTTTAAAGTGTGTGCCATGCATATACCACACTACATCACACACACACACACACACACACACACACAGAGAGAGAGAGAGAGAGAGAGAGAGAGAGAGAGAGAGAGAGAGTCAGTCAACCTTCTTGTTGCTGCTTAAGTAGCTTGTGGAGTAATGGGTTTATTTGGCTTACCGACCTAAGGGGAAACTCCATGATGGCAGGGAAAACAATGGCATGAGCAGAGGCTGGACATCACCTCAACCACAGCACTGCACATAGCAGCAGGAAGGGGAAGCTGGCTATAACCATCATAAGCCTGCCCCCAACAACACAGCTCCAACAAGGTTCTAATACCCAAACTATCATCAGCTGGCATTGAGCATTCAGAACACATTCGTTTGTGGGGGACACCTGGATCAAACTATCACAATCTACCCCTGACCCCCACAAACTAATAATCATACACAATGCAAAATGCAATATATTCAACTCAACTCCAAAAGTCCCCACAGTTTTTATCAATCCCAATGACGCTCAAACATCAGTGTGTGTGTGTATGTTTAAAATCTGCATTTGTGGTTGTTATAACCCCAATCTCAAACCCATGTACACTGAAGACTTCAACTTCAAGACTGGGGGAAAACTCCTGGGTTGCAGCCTTGGCATCTTAGCTATCCAGCAGGCACCTCTTTCCATCACTTGCTATCACCCACGAGGCCTGCTGTGTCAGGCACTAGACAGGAACTTTTTCCTCAGGGAGACAAAGAGCCTGGCCTAAAATTGCTTGTTTAGGAAGTATATAGAGGGGGAGAAAGCGCCTTACGGGCTCTCTTTCACCATCTACCAGCTACATGGGGGCAATAGGGCCTCCATGTAGGGCAAGGGGAAGCCCACTGGACTATCTCATCAAAGCTCAGCATGGTTGCCCACCCCTCAGTAAGCACTAACAGCTGAGCCAATCTCTCAGGGCAGGGTCCTTTCTGTTCACGTAGAACCAACCACTGGGCAGATTGACAGGACACTACTGGGAAAATTTCCCATGACATTTTCAGGTTTTCTAGAGTAACTCATTTACATATTGCCTCCATTTTGGCTTGTACTTCTCCAATGTTTCAAGGGCATCTGAGAGAGATATTTGAACGAGACCGAATTAGCGGCAAGTCCTGACTTCATCAGGAATGACTCACTGTAAGCAGCTGGGAAAATAGAAGAAGAACAATCTGAAAGCAAAAGCACTGAAAGCCTTACTCAAACACCGAGCTGTCATTCTGATCTCCCCAAATCAGGATCTCGGTGATGGAACGTATGGTCTCCACCAGCAGGTTCCGGTTCTGTTCTGTGACTGTGGTGTTTTTGGTTAAAACGTGGTACAGATACCTAAAAAAGAGAGAGGGAAAGGAAACAAGAGCTTATGAACCGCAAGCAGTCAGGTCCAAGGGCCATTAGCAGTCTGCAAGGACAACACAACAGTGCTTCTTAAAGTTCCATTAGCACAATTTTCTAGTCAGAATCAGAACTCACCACCCAAGAAAGTGGACAGAAAACACTTTAATATATTATACATCAGGACATGCCATCCCAAACTGAGGTAAGCATTGTCAGCCCTTCAAGATGACATTCTCAAACTTCACAGTACAGGAGAATTGCCAGAAGGGCTGAAAAAACTAGACCCCCCTCTAAGAGTTGAATTTAGTTTAAATGAAGGAAGAGCAGTGCTGCAGTCAGCAACTTGTTGCTGAGACAAACACTCAACCAGAAGCAGCTTATGAGGAAAGGGTTTATTTCAGGCTTACAAGTTCCAGGGGAATGCGATCAATGGCAGAAGAAGCTGGCTCACTTCAATACATACATAGTAGAGACACACTATCAAATAGCCAGCACCACAATAGAGCCAGAGCTCCAACTGCTGTCTCCACACACCTTATGGGTAGACTCGAGATCTGCCCCCAGGGACATGCCCCCTCCCCAGTAAGACTCTGCCCATTGGAGACACATAAAGCATCAGCCTGGTTCACAATTCCCAGTAACCTGACTGATGCCAATGGATACATGTGGTCAGTGCCTGACATGGGACCTTAATCCAGGCTGATGCTCAGATTCCCAGAGATGGAATTACAGTTTAGGGATGGTGGTCCCAGAAAAATGCTGGGGCAAAAAAAAAAAAAAGTCACATCCAATACAAACTACCCTTAGAATGCTAATACTCTCCCTCACATGAAGTAAAGATATTGCAATATGGGGCAATATGAATCTATTTGCTAAATCCAGACTGTTCTATAATTATAATTATAATTATTCAGATTATAATCTATAATCTGAAAAAAAAATGGTAAGGTATAAAGAGGCAATTTTCCCCATATAGAACAGTTCAACCAGCTTGCTGCTTCCTGGAGGCTGAGATTGATTTAATAATAGCATAAACATTTATTTGATTAGAAACTACTTTTGTTTCAGTATTGAGGATTGAACCAATGGCCTCACACATGTTAGGAGGGTTTCTGCCACTGAGTCACAATCTCAGCCCTTTCATTATTTTCATTTTGAGACAGGATCTCACTAAGATGACCAGATTGGCCTTGAACTTGCTCTGTAGTCCAGGCAGACTTGAAACTTCTGATCCTCCTCTTAACCTGCCATACATCTAGGATTCAAGGTCTGTGCTACCAGGCTTCACCTTCAAGCAATTAGCATGTAGTAGAGTCTGCCAAAATTCTAAATCACCCACATTAGTGCCCAAATCTACCAGTAGTATTGTATGGAGTGGCACAAGGCCAGTATCCTACTGTGATAAAGTAGGTCCACAGCACTTGAAGCACCTTGGGATGAACTACAGAGGGACCCAGTTAAAAATCTATTTTGCCTCCATCTGTTGCCAGGGCATCTTCCCCAAGAGACTGAAAAGAGCAACTTTCCAAATAGTGATACACAGGGTTCCCTCACCTGACACCTCTGTGTGTCAATAGCTCCCTACCCCAGCCCCCATTGAATTAGGTTCACAAGGGCCCCTCTACCATTAAAAAGGTTTTTGGAGGTGTTTTTTTTTTTTTTCGTGATATTGAAGATAGAACCCAAGACCTCACGAGGTATGCTAAGTCTTGGCTCTGCCAATGTTGCAGTCAGCTTTTTTATTGCTAGCAGAAAGAATCCGACCAAAAGCAGCATGGGGAAGGAGTGGATTTATTTTGGCTTACAGACTTGAGGGGAGGCTCCATGATGGCAGGGAAAACAATGGCATGAACAGAGGATGGACATCATCTCCTAGATAACATCAAATGGACAACAGCAGCAGGACAGTGTGCCAAACACTGGCACAGGGAAGCTGGCTACAACACCCAAAAACACACCCCCAACAACACACTTCCAATAAGGTTCCAATCCTAAAATTGGCATCAGCTGGGGACCAAGTATTCAGAACATTTAAGTTTATGGAGGATACCTGAATCAAACCACCACATTCCACCACTAGCCCTCATAAACTGATAGCTATCCATGATGTAAAATACATTCTGTCCAACTACAAAAGTCCCTACAGTTTTTATCAATCCCAATGATGTTCAAACATCCTCATAGTCCAAAGTCTTTAAACTGAGCATAATACAAAAAAAAAAAAACTTAATGGCACAGGATAAATATTCAGACTGCAAAAGATGGCACTGGACATAGCAAAGACAGATTGAACCAACGTAAGATTTAAAACAAACAGGGCAATATCAAACTTTGTAGCTCCAAGTCCAACAACTCTAACCAGTGACAAGTCTCCAAGTCCAATAATTTTAACCAGTGATGGATCTCTGGAGTCCCAATTCTGCCCCTCCAGCTTGGCTGCTCATAGCCCCAGGTATACTCCATCCAGTGCTGGCAGCTCTCCTTGGCAGCCATCCATAGTCCTGGCATCTCCCCACTGGGTTTCTACTGCAACCCATGGTTGATCCTCATGGCACTATAGTGCCTCTACACAGGTAATCCAACATGCCTGCTTCACACTGCCCATGGCCATTTCCAAAAAACAAAACCATGTAGCAAATCCAATGACGCTCTCTTTCCTTCATTTGTTATTTTTTTAATTTGCTATATACTCCATAGTACCAGGTGGGCTACCAACTTGCTAATCCAGGAGGAATAACTCCAACTTTGAAAAGCAGGACACTCCTTTAGCATTCAGGCCCCCTACTTTGAAAAGAGTCCATATTCTTCCTGTTGTCCCAGTGCAGATCACCTGGCCCAATCTCAATGGTTGTCATCTCTCAAACACTTGTAGCTGAGCGGGCAGCAGTTTTGGCCCACAGACTTTATTTCTTTCTGTGCCATCTCCCTCCATCTGTTCACACTAGTCCATTTCTATACAATGCAACCCTGCACAAGTTCTCAGGACACAGGAAGAATGCCGCAAGCCTCTTCTAGACCAGTCCTGGCAAAGTTCTTTCTCACCCTCATAAGCCAAACCTCACAGTCCATAGTTCTTACTGTATTTAAGTCTTCCAACCCTGAGCAGAATGGTCCATCAAGCTGTACTTACAGCAGTCTCTTAGGCCAAAGTTTCAAATCCATCCACATTCCTCCTGCAAATCAGTTTCAAAAGGCCAAAGCCACAGAACCAGGTTTCTAGCAGCAACAACCCCAGTCCTCAATTTAACTGTTGCAGTCAGCTTTGCATAGCTGATAGAAAGCACCCAACCAAAAGTTTGTGGAAGGAATGGGCTTATTTTGGCTTACAGACTTGAGGGGAAGCTCCATGATGGCAGGGCAAACAATTGCATGAGCAGAGGCTGGACACCACCTCCACCACAACACTACAAACAGCAGCAGGAATGTATGCCAAAATACGGCAAGGGGAAGCTGGCTCTCACCTCCATACGCCCACCCCCCAACAACACACCTCCAACAAGGTTCCAATACCAAAACTGCCATCAGCTGAGGATCAAGCATTCAGAACACATTAAGTTTATGGGGACACCAAAATCAAACAACCACAGCCACTGAGCTACAACACCAGCTCCCAATAAAGTTTGGTAGTTACTACACCACTCCTAATGCAGCTAGCAGAGACACTCTCTGTGAGGTCCACAGGATGCACAACACCTGCTGGTAACAAGGCTAGGCTGGTAGAGGGGGCTGAGGAAGGCCAGATTGTCCCTACACTGGAATTATCTTCTGTATAGAAGATGACATACATCCATTAGCATCACATCACATTTCTGTCTGTCTGCTGTGAGTACACCTGCTAGAGAGACCCAACAAGGATGGGGATTAAGATATTTAGGGCAGGATCTGACTTCAATTAACTGAGTTGTCTACCTAGAGCACCTTTGTTGGCTTGGTCAACCAACAAATACTTAAATTTCAAGGACCAGTCTTCTTTTGAGTTGTGTGTATATGTGTGTGGTGTTCATACATTTGTGTATGTAGGTTTGTCTATGTGTTGATTACAAATGAGTATGAGTAGGTGCACATACACATGTGCATGTGGAGGCCTGAGGACAACCTCATTCCTCAAGTGTTTTGCCCATCTCTTTTTAAGACAGGGTCCCTTATTGGCCTGGAACTTACTAATAGGCTAGACTGGCAGGCCAGTGAGTCGCAAGGAATGGCCTTTCTCTATATTCCAGCACTGTGGTTACAGCTGTGTGCCACTATGCCTGGCATTTTTTACATGTGATTTGGTGATTAAACTCAGGTCCTCATGCTTGCAAGGCAAGCACTTTACTGACTGAATGATCTCGCTGGGCACACACCACTGCACACAGCACCTGACTCACAATGTGATCTGCCTGCCTTCCTATACTGGCACACCACAGTACACAGCACCTGACTCACAGTGTGATCTGCCTGCCTTCCTGCACTGGCACACACCACTGAACATAGCTCCTAACTCACAGTGTGATCTGCCTGCCTTCCTGCACTGGCACACACCACTGCACACAGAACCTGACTCACAGTGTGATCTGCCTACCTTCCTCAAGGTCAGAAACACATTCTCATTTACCTTGGTGACTCCAATACACCCCAAAATATCTGTACAGAAGGTGCTCAATGAATGCTGAATGGGGCAGAAATGGCCTACATTAATATAAGTTGGAGTATAATACACAAGAATATAGTCAAGGGTTCAAGAGACAGCACAGAGCTGTGGTAAAGAGCTCAGCCCTTTGAGTCCAATTGTCTTGGGTTTGACCCTTGGCCTTGACACTTCCTAGATGTGACCTTGGTCCAGCCACTTCACCTCACTTCTGTGCAGCTCTGAGTCTATCAAACAGTGGCAACAAGTGAGGTCTTTCACTGGATCTTTAGAGATTCAATATGATAATAAACATGATGAGCATGCCATAGAAGCTGCTACTATTAACGTATTGTGGTCATTGTGGTGGGGCCATTATTATTAACACCCTTAATCTACTGCACCAAGAATACCCCCAAGACCTTGGAAGGTGTGATCAGGCTGGGGCCAAAAGTCAGGAAAAGGGGACATCAAGGGAGATAGTGCACTGGGAAGGTCCACTGAAGCCAGAGCATAAGTGGGAAGCGAGTCATTTTCAGAGTCAGGAGAGGATGTGGTAATCACAGGTACTAGCACTAGCACATCCAGGTCCTGAGCTAGTCTCCAGGGGGTTCCTGAATGTACTATATTTCACCTCTCTGCACCTCAGTGGCCTCATCTGTAACATGAGAGCAGCAACAGCACCAATAGGCTTGAGAACCTAGCTGTCATTTTTGGTACTACAAGGAGCAGATAAGTGAAGAGATAGAAAATTAAGCAGGGTGAGGTAGCACATGCCTGTAATCCCAGCTGCTTCAAGTTCAGGCCATCCTGAACTACACAAACAGACATGTCTCAAAATACCAAAGAAGAAAGAAGAATTAGAATTAGAATTAGAATTAGAATTAGAATTAGAAGAAGAAGAAGAAGAAGAAGAAGAAGAGGAGGAAGAGGAGGAGGAGGAGGAAGAGGAATAAGAGGAGAAAGAAGAGGAGAGAGAGGGAGGGAGAGAGCGAGGAGAGATGAGGGAGAAAAACTCAAGTGCTAATTATTTTTTGGTAGCTGCTTTCATTATGGGATCTCAGAGAAAAAAAAAATTCTACTAAGAGGTCTTTATAGACAGAAATGGCCAGGCAGTGAGTCCTAGGAGAAAATTCTAGGAGTTTTCATGAGCCCGATGCTGAGAGAGAGCTTCACATGACCCTCAAACTCACCTAATGTCAAGACATACCTATTGTTACCACAGCACAGGCCAAGAAAGTACCTGGGTTTCAGGGACACCTGGTGGCATGGCCAGGCCTGGGTCCAGAGGGCATGGTCTGAGCTTCACCTGTGCCCATGGGCTCTCCACCTGGGCAGGTTCAGTGGTGCATTCTATGGGGCGAGGTGTATATGCATTTATGAGCCATTCGCATTCTTCTTTCCCAAGGGGCCAGTTACAAGTCTTCTGTCCATGGTACTGGCCCATGTATCCATCACACATCATGCCATGTACACATGTACACATCAATGCTTTACTGGCTACAAACATCCCACCGCTGTGCTGCCTGGTGGTCTTGGATGAGAGAGGTTCTTCATTTAATGTGGTCCAGTTTTCCCCGTGAATAGGGATTTTTGTATAAAGCTCAAGAAATCCTTACCTACCCAAGGGCACATAGAAATGCTGTTTTATTATAACAAAATTATTGCTGCTTGGAAGATGGCTCAGTGGTGAAAGGCACTTGCCTGCATAAACTGCTGGCCCAGATTCGATTCTCCAGCACCCATGTACAACCACATGCAAAATGACACTTATCTGCAGCTTCAAGAGACCCTGGTGGGCACACATAAATATTAAAAATATTTATTTGCTTTACTCTTTGAGCTTTGGCTTATATAACTAACTTTTTAAATTTTTATTTGCAAGCAGAAAGAGAGAGAAGAGAGACAGCGAGAATGGGTATGCCAGGGTCTCCAGCTGCTACAAATGGACTCCAGATGCATGTGCCACTTTGTGAATCCGGCTTTACATGGGTACTGGGGAATCAAACTTGGGTTATAGGTTCTGCCTTAGGTGCTTTAACCACCGAGTCATCACTCCAGCCCCTAGAACTGACTTTTATACATAGTACAAGGTACTGGCCCAAACTAGTATTTTTCTATCTGGAGATCTAGTGGTCCCAGCGCCATTCACTAAAAGGCCTTCATCTCTCTGTCGCACGCTCTTGTCATTACCAGGTGACTATATGTGAGTCTCTCTGGCTGCTCTAGTTTCATTGATCTATTTGTCTCCCTACTGCAACACAATGCTGACTAATGCTGTAGATTTGTAATAATCTTCCATGTGGTAATCTGTTTTTTCAACATGATCTCAGCCATCGACACTTTGTGTTTCTGCAGATATTTTAAAGCTGCCTCATAAACATATGTGCTAGGGTTTCCTCAGACACTGCCTGAATCCAGAGATCTGGCGTTGTTTGTCACATCCATTTCCCACACATCCACTGCTGATATACAGGATTGCCTACTCGATTGCAAGGCCTGGACCTCTGTGATGGCCCCACCTGTACCTTATCTTTTTGGCCGGCAGTGCCCAATACACTGTTTAGGTAATGTTTAGGAAGAGAGCCTCACAATTGGTTTCCCTGAGTGTGCTGGGAAAGCTGGATGGATTAAGATCTGACACTTTAGTACTGCATTGCATTCCACAGTTTCGGGAAACCGTGTAGTCAAACTACCCTAGAGATACCAAGTTAACGTATTACGGTAGGCAAGTGCTCTACCCAGCCCTCATCTCATCATCTCAAAAACAGTTGTGCTTACTATTGCAAGATCTGATCTTAATAACCCCCAACAACTGAGTGACATTAGTGCTCTGGGGAGTCCTCGGCTTTCCAAAGCAGAGGAACGAGTCCAGGGTCCCTATGCAACATCATGATCAGAGCCAGGCAATTGGATGCTACGCTTGTAGCCAGTCTAGCAAAGAAGAGGCAAACGATGAAGTAAATATGAACACCTTCATAAGCTAGGCATTTACATGAAGTCATGAGTGCCCAGCACACAAGGAAACCACACAGGAAACAAACCAAGACACCATGAAAATATGAATCAGATGGGAAGGAAAGTCCTCACTGCACTGCTCTGGGAGAGAGCCAGGGTCATCTGTGCCCAACAGAAGCTGGGCAGAAGCTCGCAGGTGTGGAGTCCCAGCATCAGACTCCTGACACCAGCAAGCTCTACCCTAACGGAGGAACCTAAGTGTGCAATGCCTGCAGCCTGAAAACCTACACCTCTGCCAATAAGCCATCAGGACGCTGCAGTCATCACCAGGGATGGTGTGTGTAAACAGATCTCGCCTCCTCCCCAGACTCTGCTTTCCCAAGAGTGTCTTATTTTATAAGGTGAACCACAGCAGTGAGTGAAACCCTGTGTCTGCAAGAATTAGTTTTGTCATGTCCATTTTAGAGAAAGAAATCCTAGGCCCAAGTTCTTTTCAGAGCAGGTTCTGAGGCTAGCTGCAAGTTTTATGACTCGTACTATCCACATCTCTTGGATGCTCCTATGGGAAGATGGTAAAACTCATCACAAGCCAGATAGTGGGCAAGGAGTGCTAGGATTCAGCTCTTGGGTCCCATTTCCAATCACAATGCCTTGGGCATGAGAGGGGCTGGGGAGTGAGGGGACATTTTAGCCTGCTCAGCACCCTCAAAACATTCCTGGAGCCTTGACATGACAGCTGGTCAGTGTCCCACCTTCTGGCCAGCAGAACCAGGAGGCGCTCCCTGCAAGGTGGACCAGGTGGAAGATTAGGGAGAGGTGTTGACAAGCTGTACTCCTGGTGAAACACCCCCAAAGATGTCAAACCGGGCCAGCAGGTACAACTGGGTCTAAAAACATGGTGAGGGTGTGAACAGGGCTGTCAGTCCTAGAAAAAAACCCACAGCTCCTACTTAGGCACCAAGTTGGCAAGAGCATGCAGCTGTTAAGAAAAAGCTAACCAGGGCTGGAGATATGGTTCAGTGCTTAAGGTACTTGCCTGCAAAGCCTAAGGACCTGGGTTCAATTTCCCAGTACCTATGTAAAGCCAGAAACACAAAGTGGTACATGCATCTGGAGTTCATTTGCAGTGAATGGAGGCCCTGGTGCACCCATTCTCTCTGTCTGCCTCTCTGCCTCTCTCTCTCTCTCTCTCTCTCTCTCTCTCTCTCTCTCTCTCTGCTTGCAAATAAATAAATAAAAATATTTTTAAAAGAAAGAAAGAAAAAGCTAGTCAGAAGTGCCTATTTGGGTCATCCTGTGACCACCATTTGCTGATCACTTACTATGAGCCAGGCTCTGTGCCTGCACCTGGCAAAGCCCAGCTGAATAAGCCACACAGGTCATTGCCTTCATGAGGCTGTGTGCATAAAGGGAGAGACAACTAGATATATACAAACTAAGTTTCTTTTTTTGCTTTAAGACAGGGTCTCATGTAGGCCTCAACCTTGCTATGCAGCCAAGGATGATCTTCTTGAACTTTACTTTTTGTGTGTATGTGTGTGAAGTATATGTATATATAGCATGTTAATATGTGTGTATGGGTATGCATATGGATGTCAGCAATGGTCTTTCTCAACTGCTCCCCACCTTACTTCTCGAGGCAGGGTCTCTCACTGAACCTGGAGCTCACTGATCCAGCTCAATTACCTAGTCAGCAAGCCCTACAGATCTCCTGTATCCACTTCCCCATCGCTGGGATTACATGTGTGTGCCACTATGCCTGGCTATTACATGGGTGCTAGAGATCCGAACTCAGGTTCTCATACTTTCATGACAAGCACTCGACCCATTGAGCCACCTTCCCAACACCTATGAAAATTTCTGATTACAAAAGAACAATCCTTGCCAGCTCTTGGGGTCTAACTCAAAGTCAGGGTGAAGCCTGAAGAACCCACAGGACTAAGCAGCTGGTCCATTCCTGGAAATAGGCAGGCAATGTATGATAACATCACACTGTGACTGACTGAACTCACCATGAAGGCATCAGTTTTTTAAGGATAGAGCTAGGCACCTGGGTGCACAGGAAGCAAAGAAGGGAGCTAAGTGAAATACAGAGATGCTGCTGATGCTGCTACTGCTGTGTTGATTTCCAAGAAATAGACTTAGGGTTACAAAAGTTGCCACAATAACCCACCACTAGATGGCAGATGCCCCAAGGGGCAGCCCTCCTTTGGCCCATTCTCCAAGCTGCAGCCAGATCACACAGAACTCTCTCGCTAAAGATTTTCAAGGGTTCCCCCACTAGTCGCAGCTTAAAGTCCCTATTTCCTACAAGGCCCAAAGGGCTCTGGCCTCAGCTCCCCCAGCGTTCTGCACTTTGCTGAATAATGGAGCTGTGCCAAGGAACACTGCAACCCCACCACACCCCAGGCTTTCTCAAGACAGCATCCTCCGCCTGAAACATCCTCCCTTCCCCCTAACCCATACTGCCTTTAGGTCCTGTAGGCCTCCATTTAAATGAGTGCCTCCTTACCAAGGAACATCCTGTGCCCCTTGCTCCCAATCTAGATGAGTGGGGACAGAGTTGGGTGTGCTTTGAGGTCAGGATCCATCAGATATGATCAACCTGGCAGCATTGTACCGCAAGCTCCCATGCTACCTTGGCCAAAAGCTGACTGCCCCAAGAGCAGATGAGCATCTGCGATGGTTGCACATTCCTCATTCTTTGGGTGACAGCCCCAGCTTCTTCAAGAGACCCACCTGTTCTCACTCTCTGTGCTTTCATGTGGGTGGGGCTGGTCCCAGCCCTGGCTCCATGGAGGGGCAAGTGAGGCAGGCTGACAACTTTGGTCATTACTAACGCAAAGCCTGAGCCCCCAGAATGAGAAATGACAATTCTGAGCTTGTGCTTGCGTTCTCCCTCCCTCCCTCCCTCCCTCCCCAGGTTTGCTGCATTGATATGATATGAGCCCAGAGCCTCCTGAGAAGGCAACCATGGTGGAAGGAAGCAGATTCCCAACAGCTTCCTCTAAGCACCTGCTCTCAGCCATGGTGTTGTCAGGATACTCCAGCCAGTAATGAAAGCTAAAAGCCGATCCACTCCATCAGGGCATAAGGCAATTCAGGAGGATTGTCACCTACAACCAAGAATCGTGACTCCCACACAAAGGTGATCAGAGTTAAGGCAACAGCAGGACAGCCCAGTTTTATCAGTTTGTGGACTCACAGTGTCCTTTCAAAATGATATTCCAGTAGCAATCGAAGGACTTGGTGACATTTGCCAGTCAACATCATAGCCTCACCACTGGACAACAGATCACTAATGATGTGTAGCATCTGACTCAACTAAACCACCAACCCAACTCAGTAGGCAAGACCCTAGGTATGTATAACATCTAATAGAAAAGTTTCTAGTTTGTAAACTAAGAATAGTCTATTAAGAGGAGGAGGAGCTGGGCATGGTGATGCATATCTGTAATCCCAGCATTAGCCAAGGCCCCAAGGCAAGACCCTGTCTCGCTCCCTCCCAGCTTAAAGAGAAGGGGTTTTCCAACTTCTTTGGGCACCGAATCCAAAACAACAAAAACATAAAACCAACCACTAAGAAACTCTATTCTAAATTTTCTTGAATCTCTAGACTTCTCTTCACACCCACACTTCCCTAGACAGTGCAAACAGAGTACATTAGGGACCAGGAATGGTGGCACACACCTATAATTCCAGTTCTGGAGAGGCTAAGGTAGGAAAATTGTGTACAGCAAGACCCAGACTCAAAAAAGTGGGAGGGGCTAGGAAGATGGTTCTATGATTAAAGGTGCTTGCTTCACAAGCCTGTTAACCCAAGTTCAATCCCCAGCACCTATGCAAAGCCTGACTCACACATCTGGAATTCTAATGCCTACAGCAATGGGAGGCAGAGCCAGCAGAATCCCAAAGCGCCCTAGCCACCTAGACTGTGGTCTTCTCAACTAGAGAAATCATGTCTCAAAAAAAAAAAAAAAAAAAAAAAAAAAAGGTGGTTTGATCCCAGCACTTGGGGGACAGAGGTAGGAGACTCACTGTGAGTTCCAGGCCAGCCTGAGACTAGAGAGTGAATTCCAGGTCAGCCTGAGCTAGAGTGAAACCCCACCTGGGGAGGGGGGAGAGGAGAGAACCAAAACCCCAAGGTTTTCTCTCACCTCCTTCACACACTCCATGTGGCACACACTTACATCCCTATCCCACTCCCCCCCCCCACACACACACAAAGAAATAATGTATTAGGAGCTGTCACTTGTAACCAGAAAGTAATTTTTCCTGATTTGCCTGATTTCAGCACTTGAAGTCCCGTGTCCTAGGAAACCCTCCTCAGGCCCAGGCAATCTAGGACTGCCACCACTCTACCTGCCACAGAAAGCCCAAGACCCTTCCTGCCTACAGCCTTGTTTCCTACCACCACTCAAACCTCAACAATCCATGACCTGCTGCTCCCCCAATCCTTACAAACTCCTTCCCCAGAAAGCTTCCAAGAAGGCCCCCTACAGGCTCGGGGGCATCCTGCAGTCCTTGCACTTGACACACTACCATCCTGGCTCTACACAGTCTCCTTAGAAGCTGACAGGCTCCCTCGGGGAATGAAATGTTCTGGACCCAAGATGTTTCCTACCACAACCAAAAGACAGGCAGCACGAGCACTGGGGTGGGCGCCAGCCACTTGAAGCCCCTTTCCCAAGTCACCTCGGGTCTTCTAAGCCCTGCACCAATCAGTACAGTGATGGTGGCGGGGGTTATGGAGATCAGCCTGAACCAGGGCGGACAGCTCTGGTTTCCTGGGAGCTCTACAACCAACCTTCAGTTCCCAGGGATACTGTGAAGGAACCTGAGGGCCTTCGAGTGCTGCAATGCAACCAGCAATGAGACTGGGGAGATATGACAATTTCCCCAACCTAGGAAGTTTGAGTCAGAAAGACAGAGTAACAAGTGGAAGCTCGGGACCCTGACACTTAGCTGCTGTCACCTTGGGGCAAGTGACTAAAGCTCCTTGAATTTTAGTTTCCACTTTTGTCAAATGGAAACAATAATAGATCCTAGAACTCAGCGACTTGTGAGGACAGAAGAACATAACAGGAAATCCTGAGCAAGACAGAATCAAGCACTCAAAAAACAGTAATTTAAAGGGGCTACAGTTAGGTGAGAGCCTGCAGGTGCCTGTGTGCTGGCGGGAGGCCCAGCCCTCAGGATAATCACCCCCTCTTCCACAGCACATCCACCCACTGGAAGCATTCTTGAAATCCTTCGGCCACTCCCTGCTCCCCTGCTGGCCCAGCTGCCCTACCATTTGGGATTCCTGCTTCCCTACCAACTCTATCCCTAGCCCTGAGCCTCTTCTCCCAGCTTCTTACCCTGCCCCTACTCAAAGCCATCCTGCCCCCACACACTTGGAGATCCAGAAACACTCGCTACATGCCTGCCCCATGCAGAAATGACCCATCTTGAGCACAGGACATCCAGGATCAGATGTGAAGCCCCATAAAATCCCCTCACCAATTCCAGAGACCCCTGTCTTCTTTCCGTAGTCCCCAGCCATCCTTCCATCCCCATCCTTTCACTTCCCATTAGAAATATTGCATGTCCTCCTTCTGGAAACTAGAACCCTGAGTATGCTGTATCTCTCCCCAATTCATTCATTCATTCATTTTTTTGCATGTGTGTAAATGCATGTAGGTGTACATGTATTCATGTGGAAGCCAGAGGTCAGATGCCTTCCTCAATCACTCCTCACCTAACTTCTTGAGACAGGATCTCTCACTGAGCCCACAGCTCATCAATTCAGCTAGAGCCTCAGAGGTCCACTGTTCAGCCTCCTGAGTGCTGGGGTCACAGCCATGCACCACCATGCCTAGTGTATAAATGAGTGGTGGGGATCCAAACTCAGGTCTTCAGGCTTGCACGGCGAGCACTTTACAAACAGAGCCATCTCCCCAACCCCACGTTCATATTTCTCTTCATCCTTTGTCTACTGAGTTCCCACAATAGATCCTGGGAATATAACTACAGACAAACCAAACAGCCTCTTAGATGTATCAGCTTAGTAAGAGAGGGGAAAGAAGTAAGAATAAGAAAGGCACGAGAAGACACAGAGCGACGTCAAGAGATCTGAGGAGCGGAACTGGGATGGTTGGAGCAGATTAGGTCATGGAGTCTGGGAAGGCCTGGCTGACCTGATAAACACAGCCCTCACTCCTGGCTTTCTGAGGGTGTAGCAGTACTGGGCCAACTGCTTTCCAAGTATGACATTGAATGAATTCTTGTACAACGTTTGCTGACGGAGAACTGGTGGTTCCGAGAGGTAACATAATTTGTCCAAGGTCACACAGCTATTAAGTGATGGAGTGATGGAGTCACAATTTGGGTCTGACTCCACAGCTAGTTTCTTAGTTTCTGTGTGCTCCTGCTTCCCGGAGACTCGGTTTGACACAGGTCCTCCCCCAGAGTCCCATGGGGTTTTGTCCCCTGCTTAGATTTCATCCTTAAAATACTTTGTTTTCTTTCATCGCTGTCCTTTATGGAGCATTTGTACACGTCCTGAGTTTCCTGTTCCTTCTACCCAAGCACTCCTAAAACTAATCACCAGAACAGAACTACCTCGCCATTCATCTTACAACTGAGGTCTGAACGCTACGTCTTGATCCCTAACCTGTCCGGTCTGAGCGTCATCCCGGGAAGCTTAATGATGGCAACCATCAGCCGCCTGCAAGAGCCAAGTGCGTCCGTCCGTCCGCGCCCCGAAACCTCAGGTGGGGGATTCGGGCTCTGAAAAGCCAAGCGACTTGTCCAAGGTCACACGGCCAGAAGCGACAGGATCAGGGTTCGAAGCCAGGCACTCCTCCGGTGCAGAGCGCAGGAGGCGAGCACCCCGGCGGCGTCCCGCGTCCCGCCCGCCCGCCCGCCCGCGTCCCGCGTACTCACTTGAGGTGGTCCAAGGAGTGGATGTTGCGGGAGGACTTGCCGTGGCCCCCGCCCACCCAGCTCCGCGAGCGCCCAAACATGTCGGCGGTCCAGGCCCCTCGCTCGCCTCACGGCCTCATGCTGGACCCGCCGAGCGGCCCAGTGTCCGCAGCGGCAGCACCAGCCGAGGAGGCAGCGAGCGAGGTCAGGTGGACAGACCGCCAACCACCTTCCTCCCCGGCCCTCGGCTCCGCACTGACATTCAGCCGGAACCGGCCGTTCGACCGCCGCGCTTTACGGCCGCCGCCGCGGGGAACGCTGGGAAATGCAGTTCAGCCCCGAGGCGCTCGATGACAGGACTCTGAACACGGACTACAATGCCCGGAATGCCTCGCGCGGCCACGGGGAAGAGGCGGGGCGAGAGGAGGGGAGGCCGCTCTACGTTTGAGTGGGCGGGAATGGAAGGCTTGTGGGCGGAGCCTCGCTGATGGAGTGAAGGAACCTGTCTCCTAAATTAACAATTATCTGCTTTGCGATAATAATAAGAATAGAGTCGGCCTGCAGCCTTTGAAAGTAAGCACCTTTAACCACTGAGCCTTCTCCTTCCTCCTCCTTCCTCCTCCTCTTGCTCTTATTATTATAGTGCTGGTGACTGAACCCAGGACCTCGGGTTCCACCACTTGAGCTCAAAAGTTTTGAATCAAGAATTAAACAAATGTCAAGAATTAAACAAATCGTCCGGAGAGAGAGAGAGAGAGAGAGAGAGAGAGAGAGAGAGAGAGGAGCTAAAAAACTAAAACTTTTAAAAGAATTAACTATATAAAAAGACACTGCATGGTGCATACTGGGTGCCACTATCTTAAGCACTTTATTTAATTCTCATAACCCTATGAAGCAGATACTGTCCCCATTTTATCATCCTGAAAACTGAGTCACAGAGCAGTAAGGGACTTGAGTGTCGGAAACAGGGTTAAAGCCCAGGTATCCTTACTTTCATCCACCAACAAACCAAAGTTGCAACAAAAAGGCCTTGTCTGTCCTCAAAACTATCTTCCCTTTCAACTTTAGGTCTTTATCCAAAATCCATTTCCCAAACTGCCACATTAAAATAAAAAGGAGCCAGGTGTGGTGGCGCACACCTTTAAACCCAGCACTGGGGAGGCAGAGGTAGGAGGATCGCTGTGAGTTCAAAGCCAGCCTGAGACTACAGAGTAAATTCCAGGTCAGCCTGGGCTAGAGCCAGACGAAAGAAAGAAAGAAAGAGAGAGAGAGAGAGAGAGAGAGAGAGAGAGAGAGAGGGAGGGAGGGAGGGAGGGAGGGAGGGAGGGAGGAAGGAAGGAAGGAAGGAAGGAAGGAAGGAAGGAAGGAAGGAAGGAAGGAAGGAAACTCAGGGCGTTTTACATGAGGTCACCCATATCTAAAGTCCTCTCCTGGATTGGAAGTGGCAGCTCTGTGGGGGTTTCTTATTTGTCACCCACTTATTTATTTAAGGTTCACGGTGTGTCAGAAAAGAATGAGGCCAGGGGCCAGTGTCTGCTCAATACTAGAACAAGGTTTGGCACGTAGTAAGTGTTCAACAAATATTAACAAACAGAGCCAATGAATGAATAAGTGAATGGATGAATGGATGAGTCACTTTGCTTTTGGCTATTTATGAAATGGAGGCCAGGGGAGGCTGAATGGTTTGCTCTGTAATTCATCTAAAGAAAAGAGAGGAAGTCACGGAGAACACCAAGCAGGTTTTGCAAAGGAAAGCGTCCAGGGTCCGTTTCTCGGTTTCCTTAGTCCCTTACTGGCTCTCAGGTGAGTGTGGGCCTTAGACCCCAGGCCTCCTGAGGGCTGGAGGAGTGTGCTGGTGGAGCCTTCGTCCAGCATGAGTCCTGGGTTCAAGTTCCAGCCCCGGGGAAGGAATCAAAGGTCATCGCCTTCGGACGGACGGCATCTTTGGCGAGCTCATCCTCCCAAAGATGTCCAAGGGTTGCCTGGGAGGAAGAGCTGGTTATATGTTGCTCAACTGCTTACCACATTGTTACTTTTTAAGAAAAATTATGAAATAAAAAGAAACACTGAGCAGTCCGAGTGTGCTGGGCAGATCTCCCCGCAACTGTCAGAATTTGGAGAAATGAGGGAGCGCTGATTGATTTTTCTCTCCCCAACTGTGGAAAGGAAAAAAATAAAGACGGTGCCACCACCTTTCTCCTTCTCTACGTCCACTTTAAACTGTGGAAACTGAGCCCCAAAGAGGCGCGGCGCCATTCCCAAGTCCAGCCCTGGGTGCCCGGGACGCAGAACCATCCCAAGGGGCGGGGCGGGGAAGGTACCCGCCCCCGGGCAGCTCGAGCCAATGAGCGCGGAGGCCAGACCGGGCGGACCAATGAGCGCCGAGCCATTTGGGAGGCGGTGCCGAGAAGGCGGTGCGGACGAGAGAAGCGACGGCGGCGGTGGCGGCGGCGGCCACGGCCATGGGCGCTGGGCCTGCGGGGGCGCCGGGGGCGCTGGAGGAACGGCCGCGGCGGGCGCGAGAGACAGCGGCGGAGCCTGGGCCTTGCTGAGCGGCGGGAGCCGCTGGTTACTTCTCGGGGACGCTGAGGGTGCGGTGGGGTCCGGGGCGCCGTCCTCCGAGACCCCCGCTTCTCCCCGGAGGCGGCCGGGCGCTGTCCTCCGAGACCCCCGCTTCTCCCCGGAGGCGGCCGGACGCCGTCCTCCGAGACCCCCGCTTCTCCCCGGAGGCGGCCGGGCGCTCTCCTCCGAGACCCCCGCTTCTCCCCGGAGGCGGCCGGACGCCGTCCTCCGAGACCCCCGCTTCTCCCCGGAGGCGGCCGGACGCCGTCCTCCGAGACCCCCGCTTCTCCCCGGAGGCGGCCGGACGCCGTCCTCCGAGACCCCCGCTTCTCCCCGGAGGCGGCCGGGCGCTCTCCTCCGAGACCCCCGCTTCTCCCCGGAGGCGGCCGGACGCCGTCCTCCAAGACCCCGGCTTCTCCCCGGAGGCGGCCGGGGCGCCCTGGATGGCTGAGCTGCCCCCTCGCCGGCCGCCCGGGCGCCGCAGCGGCTGAGGTCGCTGGGCTCGCCGGGCCGCAGTCGCCCCCTGCATGCCCGGGGCTCGGGTCGCAGCCCATCTGGACGCTCTGAGCCCCTGGATCCCCTCGGTGCAGCCCCCGCTGCTGCCCTCTATGTTCTACGTGGGCCTGTTCTTCGTCAACGTGCTCATCCTGTACTACGCCTTCCTCATGGAGTACATCGTCCTCAACGTGGGCCTCGTCTTCCTGCCCGAGGACTTGGACCAAGCGCTCGTAGACCTCGGCGTCCTCTCCGACCCGGGCTCCGGCCTCTACGACGCTGACTCGGAGCTCGAGGTCTTCGATGGGTACTTGGAGTAGTAAGGTCTCCTCTTCTGTTCCCCACCTCCCCTCCACGAGCCTCAACCTCTACCCTCGGCCTGCCTGGACCAGCTGCCCAGATCATGCCAACGCTCCTAGTCGGGGGGGACATCATCCCGACCGAGATGGGACCCCAGGAGGAGGCCCGTAAGTGCTAAGGGATAGGGGTGGGTTAGGGAGAGAAAGAGCGAGAGAGGCGCTCTTAGGCCAGACACACATCCCCCCCCCCTTGGTTCCTCTGTCCACCTCCTGCCAGGAATAGCTGGGGCTGGAATGCTTCTTCAAACAAAGGGACCCAAGACCTAAGTTAAGTTACACTTGGGATAGCCATGAACTTTACCTCCATGACAAGTGCAAAAAGCTTTAGCACCCAAATCCATTTGAGGCAGTGCCGCCAGCACCCCCCTCCCAACCCCAGCCTCCATCTGTCTTGATGGTGACCTTGAAGGTTAGGGAATTCTCACTATCTGAAGGATAAAATTCAGGGTGTCAGAGGGAGCACTGATCACCTTTGTTCTGTGGCAGTGACAGTGAATTTAGGGGTTTCCGACCAAGGCTGCAAGAGGAGAAACCTGCAAAGAACCCCCACACTTCCTTTTGGCCTGGCGTCTGCTGCTGTTTTGGAGTCAGGTTTCAGGGTGCCCAGCTGGTTAGTTCTGCAGTTTCACTGGCTGCCTCTACAGTGCAGGCAGGCTGGGGGTTGCTGTGGGAGCTGGCTTTGTCTGCAGTGTTTGCAGAGCTTCAAGGGGCTGTTGGATCCGCAGAAGGGATCAGGCTGACTGCACTGAGGTGTAAAAAAAGACCTTCCTCTGTGTTTCTACCAGGAACCTTTGTTTCCTGGCCATGATGGGTGCTAGAAGTGGGGCAATGCAAAGTCAGGGGAAGGGGGAAGACTAGTCACCCAACAAGGAAAAGAGACAGCTGGGCTAGATGAGAGAGAGAGAGAGAAAACACCAGACAGGCTACCAGGAAGCTGTCAGGACAGTGAGGTAGGGGTCAGGGAGCAAAGTGGAATTCCCTGGCTGAGCCCTGTGGCTGGGTGATGCTGGAGTCTGACGGGGCACAGAGCCTAGTGACAGTGAAGGGAGATACTGAGCTGGTGGGTATGGGCTCCATTTGGAAGGCAGGCACTAATGCCACTCCAATCAGGTTACCCCCCCCCCCCGGGTTGCCTGCCTTTGCCTACATACCCATAATCAAAAAGTGTCTGGGATCTGGGTTTTCAGAATACCCATTGGCGGCCAGATGGCTCAAGCAACAAATATTTCTTCCCACTGTTCTTCTGAGGGCACCAATCTCATTCACCAGGGCTCCTCCCTCCTGACCTAATCACCTCACAAAGGCCCCACCTGCTAACACCCTCACAGTGGGATTCAGGGAGCACAGGAATATTCAGTCTATTCCAGAGGGTGATGTAGGGTGGGCAGGACATGCTTGAGAACAATGCAGTCCTCTGTGGGGGTCACAGCGAGATTTTGCTCTTCATAGGAGCTAAACTCAAGGTGGATGTGTGCAGGCGGCCACTCTGCATTCCTCCCAGCCTACCTGCCTGCCTGCCATCCATTCTTTCATTGAGTCAATGCCTGTTCAGTGAGCAAGGCAGACTGAGCCCTGGGCATGGGCCTGCAGGGAGGAAGATGAGATGCATCAGATACACAGCAAGCTTTTAGGAACCCTGCAGACATGCAAGGCCATGGTCTTCTGCCATTGTGTTCATGGCTGCTTCCTCAGCACCTGGCATCTGGTGGAAGCTCTATGTTGAGTGAGCTGCACACAAGTTCAGGGCAGGGTGCTTTAACTAGAGGGTCCAAAAAGGCTTCTCAGAGAAGATGCTGTGTGTAAGCTG
>PVHP010027449.1:0-23875 GCA_004024765.1 Zapus hudsonius | reverse complement strand
CACTGAGCAGTCTCCTCAGCCTCAACTCAGCTTTAAAATCATCAATTCTACTATGAAAAAAGGTCACATAACTTCTCAAAACCTTTAAAATAACCCAGTCTTTACGTGATCAATCTAAACTATTTCCTCTCTGTATCTCTGTTATTTTCCCTTCTGTCTCTCTGCTCCTGCAACAGGACTCCTACAAATACCTGGAACCTGCCAGGCCAGATGCCTGATGAGAATCCCTGTCTGCAATGCTGCTTCCTGCCTGGATTTTGTGGAAGAAAATATGTCACAACTTCACATATCTCCTGCGCACTTTGAGTCTCTCAGAGAGGTCCTCCCTCTCCACCTTTTTCAATATCACAACGTGCCTCAATATTTGCTGTCCTCTTGCTTGCTTACATGTTATCATTTTGTCTGTGTGTCCCTATCACTAGATTCTATGATCCATGAGATAGAACATTTCATTTGTTTCAGCTTATGGTATTCCTTAGAACTCTTCTTTGAATGAACCAGGCAACCACTAAGTATTTGTTGAGTACATATATCTATTATCATGTTCCTTGGAAATAATTCCCTGTATTTTGTTGTTGGTTACTTGTAGAAACTCAAGAAAACTTAGTAAAGAAAATCAAGTTTCAGATTTTTAAATATTAAAAATCCATAGAGGAAAGAAAATATATAATTGTATAAATTTCTGAGGTATGAGGTGATGTTTAGTGTTTTAATTTCAAATACAATATGGAATGATTAAATTATAATGGTTAACTTATCCTTCATTTCAAATAGTAAACATTTTATGGTGAGAACAGTTGAAATTTACTGTAGGGATTTTTGAAATATATAATACTCTTATATCCATCATTCTTTGCAACATAACTAGAAAAAAGTGTATTCCTGTGTAATTGATATGTAGTACCCTTTGATCATCTCCTCACCACCTGTGTCTCTAGCCTCAGTAATCACGGATCTATTCTCTGCTTCCTGAGTTGTTTTACATTTCACACATACGTGAGAATACAATATTTGGCTTCTCATGCCTGTTAGTTTTTACCTAGCACAATATTCTCCATTTCCATCCATGTCATTGCATTGCAAATAACAGAACTTTCTTCCTCCTTAAGGCTGAGTAATGTTTCATAAAATATATGCACCCATTTTCTTTGCCCATTCATCAGTGAGTGGACACTCAGAGTGTTTCTACTTCTTGGGTCATGTGGATGGAGAACTTGAGATCATAGATGTCTTCTCAACATACTCACTTCATTTTCACTGGAACTTACACTTAGGGGGTGGGAATCCTGAATTCTGTGGTAGCTTCATTTTTAACTTATGAGGACCATAAACATGATTGCTCTTAGAAGCTTTGATAATACACACATCCTCAACTCATATCTAAAAGTTCTTTGTCTCCACATTCTCACCAGCCCATGTTATCTTTCTGTCCTGTTGACAGAAGCCGTACTGACAGCTGTGACATGATGTATCACTGTGGCTTCATTTTCATTTTTGGCATTGATCAGTCATGTTGAATCTCTTCATGCTCATCTGCTAGCCATTTGTATTATGCCATTGGAGAAATAGGAATATCCATTGCCCATTTTAATTTATTTGTGTGCGTGCGTGTGTGTGTGTGTGTGTGTGTGTGTGTGTTTGTGTTTGTTTGTTTGTTTGTTACTGTAGATGAACGCCAAATCCTTACTCCATGTTTTGCAAATGGCTTTACATCATAGAATTGAACCCAGGCTGGTAGGCTTTGCAAGCATGTGCTTTTAACTGCTGAAATATTTGAATTTATATGTTTGTGTATCAGCCCCTTACTAGATACATGTCTCACAGCTATTTCTAGCAATCTGCATATTCTAATTTTTGAATAGAGCAATTACTCTTTTTGAATTACAGAATTGCAATTTTCTTATCACTACAAAAAGGCACACTTGTCCAGAAAATCAATAGTAATCATGACTAAAATGAAAGATGTTCTCTAGATCTCCATTTACCTACCTGCCCATTTTATTAATGCTTATCAATAATCCTTTCACAAGATAAGAGTCAGAACTGAAATTCACTTGATTACTTTGGTTTTTAATTCACTACATTGCTTAATAAAATAGGAGAGTGCTAGAATATAAAAAGTAATATTCATTTGCTTAATAATTTCAGCTCAAACTATTGAGAGAAAAACAAAGAAAAGTAGTTTTACATTCAATGTTAATCTGTTGGGAAGATTGGTGTGTAAAGAACATGTTGAAGAGCACGTACATTTGAAAACGAGCAGGCCAATTTCTACTTCAAAATATGTCAATAAGTAAAAGTCAGACAAGCTTTCGAGAGAGTGAAATAGTTACTTGCTTTAAAACTGTATTAGGCCTAGTCAGGAAATCCATAGTAATAAGAGGATTTGGACAGAAAGAGAGATGGTTGGACATATTATTGAAGTGTCATCATTTATCTTTCAAAATTCAGAAAGTGGACATTAAAATCCATTGTTTTGTAATATCTAAAATCTCACAACCCATGCATAAATGTCTGCTTTAATCCTACCTTTACTGATTATGGGGAGATAGTTTCTGAATCCTTCTATCTGGAACACAAAGTCCTTATTTTGCCCATTTGGAAAGTCACAAATTAGCTGTGCCCAGGAATTTGGAAGTTCTTACTAAAGGTTAAAATGTTGAAGTGGGACTTATTTTTACTATGGCCAATAGAGTGGGGCAGTGTGACAGTGGTGTAAATGAGCAGGAATAATTTGAGAGTTTTTTTTACATATTCTGTGATTTTTTTGTATTCATGTTGGCGCTGACAAAGTATCTGTTGAATAAATTAATGTTTTACATTATGTGTATTTTTAAGATCCATATCTTATGCTATTCATAAGGATATAACTTCTGCATAACACATGCACAAACATTGAGTATTTAATTAGAACAACGTATGGCTATCATTCTGCCCCTTCAAACACATCTTAGTAGGATCTTGATCAAAGTCCTATAGTTGACTGAAATTATATGACTAAAGTACATTTTAAAACACCTTTGAAGATTGTGATAATTCTACATGTGCTTCCCTCCATCTTTACAATGTGGGCTTGTAGTCCTCGCAGGAATATTGTTGTAGTCCATTTGCAAAATTAGAAGCAGACACAATTGCATTTAGAGGTAATTATCTAGTATAAAACATGAAGAACTTTAGCACAGACTGGGATGTTTGCTAGGAATGACATCTAAATATTTGAAAGTAAATGGATGCTTGTGTTTCCTTCTCATCTAATGGTTGCTTATTCTAACAATCTTCTTTCTGTTTTTCTAACAGAATCCATTTCATTTCAGATTTACCAATTTATAAAGTAAACACCAAAATATCCATACAAGGTTAAATCATAAATTATTGGATACACATCACAGCTTGACACATTATACACTTCAAATAAATGCTCTAAGGAAAAATAGATGAATATAGATAGTTTACGTTCATGAAAAACATAGGGAGAAATGTTTGTAACAGATATAGTAATTCTTGGATCAAATTTTAGGAATGCAAAGTTATAAACATAAATGAATAAAAATGGAATGACTGAGTCACAATTTTCTTGTCAGGAATGTCTAAGCCACCCATGAGTCAGCAGCCTCCACACCACAGATATAAAAGCCAGCCCGGTGAGCAGCCTGCTGTGTCTGCAAACACAATTCTCTCTCCCAGCTCTATCAATTGTTGCTATTTATAGATTTAGAGATTTACTTATTTTTTTAGAATTTACTGTAATGCTGCTCAAGTTTTCAATAAATGTAAATGTATAAGGATTTATGATTAACATTGAGTTTAAAGAATACTCCATGTATTCTTGATGGCAACATATAACAATGTGAAAATTAACTAAAGCATTTGAATTTTAAAAGTTAACGCTAAAATTTAAAAATAATGTGTTTTCACTTGAAAATTCTTAATGTTTGCCAAACCATTTTTTTAAGTTGGACACATTATTTTTAGGAAAATTTGGCCTCAATGAATAAAATTGGAAATGTAGATAAGCTTTTTTTCACCCTCTAAAACAATTAATGTTGATTTCCAAGTTTACAAATCAGTGATGTTTCAGGTTCGCCTGACATTAGAACCAGTCCTAAAATAAATATGTAAAATTCAGGCAAAATGTAAGTTTGATATATTTTACTTCACATATAAAATATAATTTCAGCTGAAAGTGACTTATATAATTTTAAAGCCATTTTAATAAGTTCTTTCTCATGATGCTAACCTCTCTAGAAACTGTTTATTAATGTTCTTGGAAGAATAAAAATGAAACAATTTGCCCAATGGTAATTCTGTGATATCTCAACTCTAGAAGGCCCTTGTTGCCTTTGAAGTGTTCACGAGGCATCTGAACACCAGCACAGCCCTGATTCTTACCTCGGCCCGAGCTGGAACATGAGTACGAGCTGGAACAGTGTAAAACACTGCAGCTCTCCTGCGGAGTGCAAAGGAAATTCCTCAATTCTGCCATCAGTATATTCTCTCCACTATGAATACTAAGTGACCTTAAATGTATATGATGTTTATGGCCATTTTTGCATTTTAATATAATCTGCTCTCAGATTCAGAAAAAACTGGGATTTATTTCTAGTGCGGTCATTTATCTATCAGAAATGAGGAGAACCATTCTTTTGGCCCAGTGCCAATGGGTTTCCTGTTTAAAGGATTTTCTGCATAATATAGCAAGCATTTTGGGGGTGGCTTTTTTCAAAGCTTATGCAATGCTTATTAAATCACTCAGATTGTGATACTCAAAACAATAGAGAACTCTGGACTCATAGAAACCAAGCTCTCAGAAATTTCTGCAATGGTCACTCTGGAGTCACTATGAATGACTCACTCTTATGAGAACTAGTGGAAAAGGCATAACACTATGAGGATTTGTTTGAAGTCATTGAAGAGCTGCTGAAGTCATGCACTTGAGGTGTGCAGACAACCTGTGAGCAACATCAACCTTCTCATTTGAAATACTTGTTAGAAAGTGAATGAAAAATCAGGAATAAGGTGGCAGTTAAAATACACACATAGACAGACAGGCAGACAGACACACACACACACACACACACACACACACACACACACACACACACACACACACACCGTTTCTGCAAACACTTGGACCACGTAGAGAAAACACAGTAAAATAAAGAGAAAAATTATTGTGAAATATACAGAACATGAAGGTCAGGGAGAAAGGCTGCAAGGAAAAGTATAAAACTTAAAAACAAAGTTGACTTAAAACTTGCCCAACCATGACTCAGGGAACTGAGCTAAGATGGGGAGGAAATAATGTAAGAGCCATGGTGGGGGAGAATATCCAGAGGCATCGCCCCCCTCAGCAACAACACACATGGGGGGGAACTGGCTCCCTCTGGTGCAGTTCATACCCCCTATCCTATGGACAGATCCAGTATGCTCACCGAGGAAGGACCCCAGTGGGTAGGGGACAGAGAGGAGGGAAACAGGGACACCTTCAAAAGATTTGCTCATACAATGTATACACTTACTCATAATAAGGATACTAATTTTAAAAAAAGAAAAGAGAAGCCAATTAAAAACTCCTTATTGCCTTCTCTTGTCCCCACCCTCTCAAACATACTGAACCATGTGTTTTTCTTAAGTAATCACACTTGTTCCTATCTGCTTTATTTGACCCCTGAAGTATTTTTTCAAATATTTTATTGGTTTATTTTCAAGGAGAGAGAGAGAGAGAGAGAGAGAGAGAGAGAGAGAGAGAGAGAGAGAGAGAGAGAGAGAGACTAGGCATACCAGGACTGCCTATCACTGCAAATGAACTCCAGATGCATACACCATTTTGTGCATCTAGTTTTTCTGAGTCAAAACTGGGGAGTCAAACCCAGGATTTTAGGCTTTGCAAGCAAGCACCTTTAACCACTGAGCAATCTTTCCAGACCTGGCTCACTGAGTTTTGTTAAGGTTGCTTACATGAGCATAGGTGGGAAGTTATATACCACAGCATGGGAAAGATATCATTGTCTAGCCCACTGAAGAAAATGTTCCCCTATGCCCCTTACAATCATTAATAATTACTAATATCTCCTCAGCAAGCATGGGGCACCATCCATGACAGAATGTTGACAGGCCTACTCTGGTGCAGGTTGTCTTCAGGTAACCAGGGCTCTTATGAGCTCATGAGTGCAGGGCCTGGAAGACAGCATTCCACAGCATTCCTCCCCATCCTCGTCCTACTGTGTCTCCCACAAAAGTGAAATGTTATAACAAATATCTGAATTAAAGAAAATATAGAGGTTGGGGATTTAGCTTAGTGGATGACTGTTTGCCTAGCAAGTGCAAGGCCCTGGGATCGGTCCTTAGCACTGCAATAAATAAATAAATAAATAAATAAATAAATAAATAAATAAATAAATAAATAAATAAATAGAAATAAATAAATAGAAAATATAGAGAAAAGTCAAACCTGATATTCACATGGTAAATCCAAAGTATGTTTAATCTTCTCTGTGTAATTATATTAACCAGTATAATTGGAAGTGTTTTACAAGGGACCACTATCTTGCTTTTATCATAAATATTTGTTATAATATGATCCCATCTAAATATATAAATACCAACATTTAGAATATCAGTCATTGTTATCGATGGATACATTTTATCATTTCATGTACATCTGCTAGGTGCTATGTCCTCATTGGGCATTGGGTAGGTGGACAGTTGTGAAGAACAGAGACAAGATAGTTTCTACTGTGGTCTGTAAGTTCTGGAAAATAAGCAATGTATACTTATGAGCTCATGAGTGCAGGGCCTGGAAGACAGCATTCCACAGCATTCCTTCCCATCCTCGTCCTACTGTGTCTCCCACAAAAGTGAAATGTTATAACAAATATCTGAATTAAAAACCTGGTTACTGCTTGTGCAATTCATAGCCCTTCACCCCATGGACTGTTCCAGCAATCCCACTGAGGAGGGTACTCAGGGGATTGGGTGGGGGCAGGGAGGAGAATGGGGGTACCAACACAAGGGTTTCTAAGTATGAACAATAATAAATTAATTTAAAAATCGAGAGTGACCAGATTTCAGATTGATTTAGGAAAGTGAGATTATCTGAGCCCCACTTTCATCCATGTTAAGTGAGAATAATTATACTTGACCAGGATGGAGATAATGGTAACATTTTTTTGTTGTTGTTTTTAATCAAGGTTGAGTCACTCTAGCTCAGGCTGACCTGGAATTCACTATGAAGTCTTCTCAGGGTGGCCTCGACCTCACAGTGATCCTCCTACTTCTTCCTCCCAAGTGCTGGGATTAAAGGCATGAGACACCAGGCCTGGCTGAGATTGTTTAAAAGATGAGGAAAGTCTGTTGAGCTGGAGAGATAAGGGCGTGCACCTGGGGTCCTGAGCTGTCTGGAAGAAGACTGCTCCATCTCAGTCGTGAATGAACTTGCTCCTGGCTCTTCGGAACCCAAGGACATCTTGGGGCACCATATCATAAGTCCCTCTGCACCACTGACCTTGAAAATATCTTCATTTAACCTTGATTCTCTGTGGAATAATGTCAGGGCTCCTGCACCCGTTTACTATGAATGTGTGAGGGTACATATTAACATTTGTGGAACGTCTTATGTCTACCAGATGTCATGCTAGGTATTCCACACATGGTTAATGTTAGTCCTACCTTTGGCATAAACCCTGTTTTAAGTATATTAATGAAAGCCACCAATGCGATTAAACTTTAGGATTGTATAATCCTGAGATTCATTCTTTATCTAGTTTTTACTATTGCTTGACTGTTTTTCCTTTACAGCCGTGGGCATAGTGGTGGATTTCTTGTGAGCTATAGTGCCCTGCCTGCATCTTGCAATATTGCCTATAGCTGGCTTCCCATCTTATCTTTTTAGCTCATATTCTTCTGGTATCATATACCTATCTGCTTCTAATTTCCTCCCAATTTCACAGAAACTAAGGTATTGTTTTTTATATGTTTTAGATATGGTTGACGAACTCTGGTACCTATCTTCCATGTCTTGAAATTTATTTGATCCTAGACTTATACTTTATATCCCACAACACCTTCAAGTGTCACTAGAGCAACAACTCATGGCTGTTTCTCCATGACTACCAAGCACTTTTCCTGCCTCCCATGGGCGGGTCTGTTCTTCTGCTTCTTTGTTTCCTCCACAACTTAGGCTCTCAGTGGCTACACAAAAGATTTACACTAGTGTCTGCCTTGCAAAAGTATCAGTAAAATATGCTGTAGTTCAACTCAGGAATGGTTTACAAAGCATCTGATCCAAGAAAGAATTTCTGGTCCAAAGAAGCAGTAAAACAACACAATTCATTCTCTCTGATGACTGAGTCTCTGTATTTTCCAAAATAGAATGTTTACTGAGTTGAGTTCTTTTTATGCCATGGGGAAAGAATGTGATCCAAGTGTTAATTTTTAAAAGATGTGGCAAAGAAATATTAATCTTGATTTTTAAAATTAGTAAAACCAGTAAAACAATCTGAATTTGTAGAAAATAGCCTCAATTATTATTTATTTATTTTAGAATGAGAAAGTGACACATACCATAACTTATCTATACTTAGATGTGTTCCGCTGCTGTTTTCAAGCTAAATTCCCAATCCTTGGATTTGATTAGAAACATCAGGCTACCGTAAGTTAGAAGAGCAAATGCATTCTTTGCAGGGAAATGTAGGGAGTGGCTGCCTTCCCAGCTAGGTCAGCCAAGAGCTAGAGGGAGGAAAAAGAATGGACTAGGAATCAAAATTTATTAAACCATATTGTATGCATTTAAAAAGCATATTTTATGTTATTTCTTCCAGGTAGAAAGAAGGAAAATCTGCTAACAATTTACACTAATGTTTATTTTCAGCCCCCAAGAGTGTTTGTTAATTTGGAGCAATAAGTGTATCAAGTGTTTCATCATCGTATAAAGTTTTATGAACATAGTTTTTAATTAGGAGCGTGGCATGGGCCTCAGTTTCTTTACTTCTTTTTTAATATTTTATTTATTCATTTTCAAGCAGAGAGAGAGAGAGAGAGAGAGAGAGAGAGAGAGAGAGAGAGAGAGAGAGATAACACCAGGACCACAACTTGTGGGTCTGGTTTATGTGGGTCCTGGGGAATTGAACCCGGGGCCTTAGGCACTGGAGGCAAGTGCCTTAACCACTGAGCAATTTCTCCAGCCCAAGTTTCTTTACTTCTAAGCCACATGGGTTCAGACCCCTCACTGTCTAGTCATTGCATATGTAGGGTCTGGAGCTAGCACCACATTTCCATGCTGCAAGACCTCTCTGTTTGCCTGCAAGAATCTCGGTTCATGTGAGTCACTTTCAAGTCTAATATTCCCCTGTGGGGCAGGGGAGCAAGGACTTGGTGGCCCAAGTAATGCCTGGCACTCTACAGATAGAGTGCCACTCTGAGGTCATTCCCCAATGGGCATGTGAGGTTGCCACAGCATTGGTCTTCTTCTTCCCCTTACAAATTAAAAAGGCACCAAGTTTTCCCTTGCAGGCCCCTGTAGGCTGTGCAGTATAGCTGATGAGGAGAGAAATACTGAAGTGTTTTCTGACTATATTCCTTCAGCGCTCACTTGAGTGGCAGACAATTGTTTTCTAATCCCCAATAATCTTGTTTAAGGGTGGATAGACTTGGATATATGCCAGGACTAAGTGGATTGGGAACATTCCCTTTCAACTTTGATGAGGATGAACAGGATTTCTTCTCTAGAGAAGCAGCAAGGCCACACTCCCATGTCCCATTCAGCCTAGTCAATAGGAAGGATCCTAAATCAATATTGCTTCTCTTGCCAAGGTTTATAGTCAAGAGCAAATCTCTTAAATTATGGACAGAGTCTCTGTTTTCTAGTGTGGAATATGATGCCAAGGCAGCTGGGTAAGAATTAGACTATCACCTGACCCTGGACATGAGCCTCAGATGTCTCTCTGTAAACTGGCCCACCGTCCACACTTACCTTTCACTGCTTTCTCCCACAGAGGCACTCCAGCCTGCACAGAAATGAAACAAGCCCATGGAAACATCAGAATGTGTTCACCTCAGCTTAAGTCATTTCTATAGGAGGACCCCCAGTCCCCATATAGATAAGTGGATAGAGACCTAGAAAACCATGGTGGTTTATCACGTGACTGCATTCCTAGGAGGACACTGATGTGAGTGTGCTGGGGAGAATGGAAACAGCCTGATTGCCATGTCTGTGAGAGATCAAGAGAAATTATGGAGTCCATCATAAAGAACCTGGTATGTTCGATGTGTAGCAATCAAAGAAAAAAACAAAAAGATATTTTGGCTGTGAAACCCAGAAATAGGATAAAATTTCACAATATCAGCTACAAATTTTAAGTTTTACTATTATGGAGAAAGGGTAAGGGTAAAACTGCCTTGATGGAGCTTACTAAAATGTCTAGTTTGATAAACTGTTTGATTCTTTGACTCATGATTTAATAGATGATTTTTAGAACGTGTCATTATACTTCTGTTTTCGTGTTCCCTTTCTTTTTTGGCAGAAGATCAATTTACTTCCATGAAGTAAATAAGATCACCTCGGAGGAAGAAGTGAAATCTTCCTGTGGAATAAAGAACAGGAAGAACATGTGTACCCTGAGCCCTCGTATCCTCCCTAGGTCTAAGAAGGCACTCTAGATTTTCAATGATACTCCTAAATCCCACACTGGCAAAATCATACAGGTAAATGGTGATCTATGGGATGAGGGAAAGCTCAGTCACTGTTAGTGTTATGGTTGGAACTTACTTTGGGTGCTCACCTCAGTTTCTGGTGTGTTGGAACCATGGTCCTCCCTCTGGCCATGTCAGATGTGGAGGAACCTCTGTGGGGTGGAGCCTAATCCAAGTTCAATTACTGGAGCTGCAGCTCTCAGCAGGAATTAGCTCTCATGGGATACTGGATTGGGCAAGAAGGCTGATATGAAACAAGATCAGCCCCTCCCAACACTCCAGCTTTCTGCCTGCCATGTGATCTTTCTCTAGTGTTTGCCTCCCTGTCATGTGATGACCTACCATGAGGAGACCCAACTGTGGCAGTTTGAATGTATGTCACCCATAGACTCCCATGTTTTATGAAAGCTTGTAACTTGGGTCTCCAGCCACTTGGATGGAGGCATATCACTGGGCACTCATCTGAATTCCAGCCTAAAGGTGTGGAGAGTTTTGAGCTCTGGCTGTGCTTGCTTGAGGTGCTAGTTGTTTTATGGTATCTCTCTGCTTGCATTTATGATTGGGAGCCAGCCTCTTCCACTATTAATGAAACTTCTTGGATCTGTAAGCTAAAATAAATCACTTCCTTCCAAATACTGTGTCTGGTTTGGAAGTCCATCCCAGCAACACCAAGCCAGGAGGCCCTTACCAGGATCTGAATGGAAAGGGAAACCCAGATTTAGACTTTCAGCCTCCAACGCTGTGAGCTAATTAACTCCCTTACAGAGAATTCATCTTAGGTATTATTTATACCTGCATGGGAAAAACTGAAAAATTTGTAGGTAAATTAATTCATCAAAAATTTGGCCAACTGAACACTAAGACTACTAATAAACACTGTAAACAACAAAACCTTGTCATTTTCAGATTTTGTACATTAAGATAATCATGGCTAATGAGTCAGATCACAAAATTCAGGGCAAAACATTTGATATGGTCTATGCTGCCTTTCCTGTCAATCAGATCTTTGACTAGGGTTGGCCACCTGACTTGTTTTAGCCAATAGGAAAACCAGATAATAAGGAGAGACTTAGAATAGGCATGTGCATTGTCTGGAGCATTTCCCATGCTCCTTATGAAACTCCCCAATCACCATGTGAGTAAGGCTGGTCTAATCCATAGGATGAAGGGGCACCTGTTGTGTGGCCACCAGCCAGCCCTTCAGCATGACTGTGGGTAGGCACATTCAAGATCAGCCAACACCGACTCAAGAGTGAGATTAGCTGAGATGGTTGGAAGACTTATGGACTATGTTCAGACTATATCATGGTCTGAGGAATTATGAAATAAAAAAACAATTACTTTAAGCCCATAATTTTCATAGCAATATACTCTGCCCTCAACCTAACAATAAGAAAATAAAATCTGAACTAACTTTTCTTACACTGTAGTATCACTGGGGTAAAAAAGAAGATACGTGGAAATTTGGCAATTAGTTGATTATAAATTGATATGGGTAGGAACCTTGACAAAAACAGGTGAATACTCTCATCTGCTTATCCACTTTGGCATGACATGAGACCACATAGATTAGATAGATGATAGATAGATAGATAGACAGATAGATAGATAGATAGATAGATAGATAGATAGATAGATAGATAGATTCCTAGTGCCCAGGTAACTACTCAGCCCTGGAGTTATTTAAGGTCATCTGGCTTTGTACTCAGGTTTATTTTTGAAGCTGGCAGAGCCAGAGCTTAATGTAAATTAGCAACTGAAAACTATTAGCTCCAAGTCCCAACAAGATTTTATCTGGAAGAGCTTCTCAGTCCTATTCACAAAGTGAATGAGAGAAAAAAATGTTCCAGGAAATCCTGCCAACATGGGGGCATAGATGCTTCTCAATAGGACAGACTGGACCCTAGGCATCATGTGGGTGCGGCATCTTCTTTTGTATATATCCCTTGTAAGAGGTATTGTTCAGATTAAAAGCCTGACTCCCATATAATACTAAAATTGGAACCAAGAAGATTTTTTTTCATAGAATTAGACACTAGTGCCAGCATTTCTAATCTGTTACATATTTGATAAACAGCCAATGATCACATTTTTCTACGTGAGTGGGTGATGCTTTTTCCTAACTTTAGAATAAAGAATTCTGTCTCTGTAACATAGCAATAGTAAACCAAAGGATCACCAACTTTTCCTCATGCCAACCTGTGTAAGGTCAAGACAAATTAATTATTTCTAAAAGGACAGTTGTACACAACATGAGTCTGATATAACAATTACCTCTTAAACATTTTTAAGCACTTATCTAAGTTGCATACCTATAAAAATACATAACTTGTGCTGAAGAGATGGCTTAGCGGTTAAAGAGTTTGCCTGCAATGCAGAAGGACCTGAGTTCAATTTCCCTGTGTCCATGTAAAACCAGATACACGAGAGGGCACATATATCTGGAGTTTGTTACAGTGGCTGAAGGCCCTGGCATGCCCATTCTCAATCTCTCTCTCTCTAATAAATAAATGAAATATTTTTTTAAATCTTAAAAACATGTAATTTTGTAGGACATTTTTGAATGACTTTCTGTCTTAGTGTCCATTGTGGGAAAATACTTTTTAGAAGACTAAAGCTATCAGTTACATTCTTCTCTAATACTTTAAAATATTCCAGAATAACCTGACAAAATGTGTATGACCCAATAGGTTTGTCCTCAAATTTGTTAATAATTGTATTTTTTATTATAACTGTCAAAGCATCTTCCAATAGCTGTAAACATTTGCTTATTACAGGGAATTATGGGCATCTAGTGAGTACGGAAAGAGACAAGTATTCCCTTTGACCCAAGAGCTGGGAGAATTAGGAACTGCTTGGCTGTGGAAATTATGATTGTCAGTTGGTCAGAATATATTTACCATCTGTTATCTTTTGCATTTATGCTTGGCACTGCCCTCTGGAACCTTCAGAGTGCCTTTTAGCATTAAAATTCTCTTCCAAATGAGATCTGTCCTTGACTCTTTTTTTCTAATAATTCAGGTGAATACCTGTTACAGCCATCATTTCATTCCTACTGTCACAGCTCTGTCTGACTAAGGCAAAGCAGTTGGATGAGGCAATTTGAACACTACAGAACGTATGCCAGCTGCGGATGGAGATGGTCTCTTGCTACTAGTATGTTTAAGTAAATAAAATTGGTAGAAGACTCTGTAAAATTCTCAGGAAAAAATAGCAGCTATTTTTTAATCTTTATTCATTGTGCTATGAGGTACAAGGGTATATTAATCAGGACAGCCAACATGTTAATAAATAAAAGTGAGACAAATATTCCATGAGCTGGGTAGATTCTAGTTACCTATTTACTCATCACCATGGATATACTCATTAATACCGATGTTGATATTTCAGTGTGAGCTTTGTCCAAGGGAAGAATTCCAAGAAGTGCCCAGAACAACTGGCAGAAGTTCCTCTTTGTGATGCACTCTACCATATGCCAATTCTATTTTTGTTATTCCTTTTCAGGGTTCTCTCTAACATGGCAGGATTCATAGTTTAAATATATCACCCTCACTCATATTTAAATCCCAATGTAATACACATGGTGGACAAAACCTTAAAGTGATAGGCTGTATGGTTTCTTCTCTCAGAGAGAATTGCACAGTTTTACTGCCACCAACATTGTTGCTGACATCAATTCACTAAGGTTTTATGACTTCATTCGGAGTCAAGTTGTTCCAATATTGAGGTACTAGAGTTGCTTCCAAATGCCATTTGTAACTTAATGAAATTATACCAGCTGTGGGGATAAGAATATCACTGTGTTGCTCCAATTCCTGTTTTAAATGTGTGTGTGTGTGTGTGTGTGTGTGTGTGTGTGTGTGTGTGTGTGTGCAGGTGTGCATGTCCCACTTTGCACTGTGGAGGTCAGAGGTCTTCAAACTTTGGTGCTTGCCTTCCAGCTTGTTTGAGGCAGAGTTTCTGTTGTTCACTACTGTGGACTCTAGCCTAGCTGGCCTGAGAGCTTCTGGGGTTCCACTGTTTTGTCTCCTATCTCATCATGAGTGTGCAGGAATTTCAGATGTTTGCTACTGTGTAAGGTTTTTATTATGTGGGTCTGAACTCTGTTTATCATGTTTGCATAACAAACACTTTGATGGATTTCCTCAACCCCTGACCAGATTATTTCATATTGATTTCTGACACACACATTTCAGACACATGGTTCACCATAAAATAGAAAGTGAAGAGTTTCAAGAGTAACAATTACCAATAAGGAAATAAAATTATTGATACCAAGTGGGAAAAGAGAATTTATTTAATTAAATCAAATGTGAACAAAATATTTCCCATATATCCAGATATCTTCAAATAATGCCAAAATTGGAAATGCATAAGAAATCATATATCTGATAAAGTCACAGATTTTGTAAATAGATTCCCTGGATGTGTTGGTTGTTTGACTTTTGGAAAATATATTTTAATATAGGTTTACATATCTCCTTGATTTCATTCACTGTTGTGTTCTATACATAGTGAACAAAACTGTAGAACTGGTATTCAACAAATACCATAGCATCTGAATGAATACAATCCAAGTCTCATGGTTGTGTCTGTATTCCCAATTCCTGCATTTTCTGCTTTTACATCTTTACATCTTTACTAGATTTCAATCTTTGAAAAAACTTTTTAGGGCTGTGGAACTGGCTCAGCAGTTAAAAGCAGTTGCTTGCAAAGCCTGACAACCCAGGCTCAGTTTCCCAGTACCCATGTAAAGGCAGATGCACAAAGCGACAGATGAGTCTGGAGTTCCTTTGCAGTAGCAAGAGGCTCTGGCATGACTCTCTCTCTCTCTCTCTCTCTCTCTCTCTCTCTCTCTCTCTCTCAATCTCCTTGCAAATTAAAATATTTTACTTTCCAAAAATATATTAATTTATTTATTTATTTGCAAAATCAGAAAGAGATGGGAAAAAGACAATGGATGTACCAGGGCTTGTTTGCCACTACCAATGAATTCTAGCCACAAGTGCCACTTTGTGTGTCTGGCATTAATTCCATGGGTCCTGGGGTACTGAACCCAGGCCAGCAGGCTTTGCAAGCAAGGACCTTTAACCACTAAGCCATCTCCACAGCCTCTATCATTCCATGTTGTATTAATATTTGAACAATATTGGTGGACATCCCATCCTTCACCAAATACTTCTTCCTTCATCAGTTTCCTCAACTTGTAGGAGTTTTTATGTGGTGCTATTTAGTTTGGGTTCATTGATGTTTGTGGTGTGTGTGAGTGTGTGTGTGTGTGTGTGTGTGTGTGTGTGCGCGCGCGCGTGTGTGTGTGTGCACTTGCACATGTACATCAGGTCCTCCTACCACTGGAAGCTTCCTCCAGACCATACACACCACTTTCTGTGTCTGGATTTATGTAGGTACTGGGGAATCTAACCCGGGCCAGTAATTTTAGAAATAAGCATTTTCAACTGCCAAGCCAAGTTCCCAGCCCCTTTTTCCTTCAAGCATGAGTGACATCCCCAAGACCATCACAGAAGAGTGAAGGCTGGTGTGTGGTGATGCTAATGCACTCTAGCTCTGAGGCAATGTTTCTCTGGGGAACCAGTACTTATTGAACCAAGGAAAGGTCTCAGAGGTCTGATACAAGGAGGCTGGGAGCAGCTGCTTTCAGCAGAAGCCCTGCTTAGTGGGCTTCTTTAAAGTGCAATGACTGAGCAGATGCTTGGAAGAGCCATCACTTCCATAGGGTAACTGGCACCAGCAATGTCCCTGTAAAAAGTCTTGGAAAATCTCCAGTAACCAGGTGCTTTCCCTTAGGACACCTCCTGGCATTAACCATTAAAAAGATGTCTGAAGGAACAGAACTGGGAAGCATGTGAGGACTCCCAGATAGCTGGCCAGTATTTACAGGCACTGAGCATTAGGGAGGGCATCTTGCCACTATGAATGAGCCTGTGGAATTTACACATTAATATTAATGAATCCTCATCTGAACCCACAGGCTGATGGGGATGACAGATATTATGAATGCTTTCTTACTATAAAGACACATTTTATGCCTATTTAAGTTGGGACACACACATCCAAAATACAAGTAGCCTACCTTGACTTGAGATGCTTTTGAACATCTGGGTTTCTTTATTGATTCCAACCCTCGTTCCTCAGGGAAATCAATCATCTCCCCACCACCTTTGTAGTCCATGAAGCCCAGCAGCCGTCTCTTTCCTGAAGAGAAGCACACAGGTCCCTGGGAATGGTTTCAATTCAGGGACTCAATTAGCCTTTTCACAACTCCTAGGGACCCCAGAAAAAATAAGCCTTTTGTGACTGAATTTTAGCCTGTTGTTTTTCCTCCTTGTCTGGCAATGAAAACAACCTGAACCTCTCACAGGCTATCACATATAGAATGGTTTTGTTAAATATTATAACTATATCTAAATAATAATTGACATATCACTAGTGTGTGGCTTTAACAATATCTTAACAATAGGTATGCCTTTGCAGCCCACCTTAGTTGGGTTATTATCTGTGTATGCAGTCAGTCTTGATGATGACAGATCAAATTTCCCCTGTCATGTTAAACATGAGGATAATACATAAAACAAAGACGGGTTGTTTTCACTGACAGCATGGTCCAGGCTCTTCAATGGATTCAGTTCAATTAATTAATATTTATCAAGAGCCCAGACAGAGCCTGGCAGTCTGTGAGGTGCCAGCCAGTCCCACCCTCTCTGCCTTAGGCCATCTGCTATGCTTGTGAGTGGTAGGCAAATGGCCACCATAGGAAACATGTCCCTAGATGTCCCTCTGCTGCATCCACTTCTCCTGCTATGTCTGGTATCTCCAGGGGCTTGAGCTTGAAAATGTAAATAAAGGTTTAAGGATCAGAGTTCTAAATGTACTGTGTAGTTGAGCATTGGGAGTTCCCTTTCCTTTATAGGTTATTGAGTTCTAGATTTCATATAAATGAATGTGCATGTTTATTTAGTGAATTAAATGATTTAGTGAAATAACTATGAAATGGTTTTCTTTTTTCCATGTCTACCTTAAGAATAGTTTTAAGTTGATAACAAAATTGGGCAGTAAGTGTAAAGACAGACTCTGTAACCTGGCTTCCAGACATGCATACCCTCTCCTCAGAAAACCATATTTTTCTTGCAACGTAACATTTACCAAGGTCTCTAGATCACATTATCCACACAGCACTGGAGTGGATGCCATTCATTGAACTTTCGACATGTATTAATTGCATAAGTTGGTGTGAATGCCTTTGATATTTCCACATGTGTGTGCCCCACTCACTGTCACGTCTTTTCTTTCTACTTTCACCCTGCTCCCATACCCTTTTCCATATGTCTTTCTTCTAACTTCTCTTTTCAGGCCTCCCCCGCCCCCTCCTCATTAAACTTCTCCTCTCCCTCCTCCTCCTCCTCCAGTTTACAGCTGGAGTAGAGAAAGTCTGATCCTGTCTGTCACTATATATTTTATTTTGCTTAATAGAATATCCTCTCATGGCATCAATTTTCTGCAAATGGCAGAACTTTGTTCTTCTTTAAGACTTAATATTACTTGATGGTGCATATGTACCATATTTTATTTATTGATTTATCTGTTTCAAGATGCCTAGACAACTCCAAGTCTTAGCTGTTGTAAAGAATTCTGCACAAAGCAGGGATTTTGCTTTTATGCTTATTTTGTGTCCTTGAAATATGTACTCGGGAGAAATACCTGGACCATATTTTTATTTTTTTGAAAACGTAAAAAAATTAAAAATGTTAAAAATGTATTTGAAAACAGAGAGAGAGAGAGAGAGAGAGAGAGAGAGAGAGAGAGAGAGAGAAGAAAGACAAACAGAGAGAATGGGCACACCAGGGCTTTTAGCCACTGCAAATGAACTCCAGATGTATGTGCCACTTTGTGCATCTGGTTATAAGTAGGCACTGGGGAATCAAATCTGGGGTGTTAGTCTTTGCAAACAACACCTTAAATGCTGAACAATCTCTCTAGTGTCACATATTTTCATTGTTTGAGGAAACTTGATATTGTTGTCCACAGTGTTATTAATTCAGCTTCCCCACAAGTGTGTAAACTGTCCTTCACATACCCATCATCACATGTTATTTTTTAATATCCATAAAATGTGGGGGAAATGAAATGAAATTCTATTGTAGCTTTGATTTGTATTTGTCTCAAGGTTAAAGCTATTTAGCACTTTTCATGTAGTTGCTCATTTATATTTATTCTTCTCAGAAGCATTTGTTCAAATAATTGGCCACTAGTAATTAAATTACTAGTTAATTGTTCTTTTGAGTCTAAGTTTCTTGACTTTGTTATATGTTTTTGACTATTAGCCTTCTATTATATGAATAGTTGTCAAGGACTTTTTGCAGGGCTGGGAGTGTAGCTCAGTGGTAGAGTGTTCTCCTACCATGCACAAAGTCCTAGATTCAGTTCTCAATATTTACAAAAGAAAAAAAAATAGATCTCAAGCTAGGCATGGTGGGACATGCCTGCAGTCTCAGGTTGAGGCAGGAGGATCTTATATTCAGGGTCAACCTGGGCTCCATGGTGAATTCCTGGCCAGACCACATGGCTATACAGTGAGAACATCTCTCAGATAAACAAAAACAAATAGAACAGAAAGAAAACTTTCTCCCATTCTGGTCTGTAGGCTGTCTTCATTTCTCCGTTCTGTTGTTGCTTCTGCTCATGTGCAGATCCTCATGGACCTGAGTCATGAGGAAATCATGAAATTATCAGGAAATCACTGTGTGGATGGATCCCTTGTAGAATTCCTTTTCCGTCTTACTTCAGTAGTTTCAGTTTTGGGTCTCACATTAAGACCTTTGATCCATTTGGAGTTGATTTTTATATGGGACAAGAGATAGGGTCAAGTTTCCTTCTTCGGCATATGGATCTCATTTTCCCAATAACATTTGTTTACGAGGCTATCCTTTCTCCAGTGTGTATTTTTGGCACCTTTGTCAAGAGTCAATTGGCTGAAGATGTGTGTGAAGATTTATTACTGGGTCTATATTCCATTGCACTGAAGGACCCTCCCTGTACCTCAGATATGTTTTTCATTTGTTTAGTCTAACCTGTTGTTGAGGCTTTCAACAGAATTTCTCATCTGATTTAGCTCCTCATTTCTCAGATTTATGATTTCTTTCAACATCTTAGTTTCTCATTCACACTTGCATTGTCTTTCTAATTTCATTTAACTACTTCTCCTCTTACTGGGCTCTTAATCTGGATCTCATTGAACTTTTAAGGAGTAATTCTTTTGATTTTTGACCAAACATCTCAACCATGTTACTATATTTGGAATCTGTGACTGGAGAATTATGAACTTGAGGCCATGCCTCATTACCTTGTTAATTTGCATTGGGTTAAATGATGTAACCACCACTTTCATGTGATAGCCTTCTTAGTGACTTTCTCCATTAGCTTCATCTTGGCTGCCTATTCTTCCCACAGGTCATACAAAAGTGGGCACACTCCAGCCATTCAGCAAGCAGATGACAAAAATTGCCTGAAAGGTACTCAGTGTGCTTATTCCTACAGTAGGAGTGATGAGCTCCATCGAGGGATAGGGGTTCCCCAGGAAACTGCTGCTCTTGGCTCTGTTCCTTGCAGCACTCAGTATGGGAAGGACCTGAAGCACTCACCCTCTGACTATACAGTGGTTCAGGTCCAGGTGTGTTACTGGGAGGGGTGGTGCAGTAATTGTAACAACTCCCCTGTGGGGCTCACAGCAGTCAGCAGTGTGCAATTTTACAAGGTTTGGAAGGGATAAAACAGGGTGGCTGTGTAAATATGGTTGTACGGTGGTAGCAAAAACATCACACTAATCCTTTCTGATGATTCTTTAGATGTGCTCACCTAGGAATAGAGCCTCATAGACAGGAACAGAGGAATGGCTGAGGCTTCCCCATTCTTTCCTTAGTTCTTTTCAGGGATCAAGTGGGAGTGGATGCCTGCTGGAGCCAGGTAAAATTCCTTTCAGCTGAGGTGTCTGCAGCAGCAAGCAAGAACAGACAAAGGCTGGTGTCAAGCAAACTTTCTGTCCAGACCTTCTGAGGCTGTGCCAGAGGCACAGTAGTGTTGCTTTGGCTCTGCCAGAGGAACAGATAGTAGACTATCTCAGTACAGTTCTATGGGGATCATAGTGTTTGCCACCACTGTATTAACATATGTATGTGGTACTGAGAGGTGGGAGGTATGGCACAGAAGCCACCTGTAACCCTGGCACCTGTGAAATCACGTGGGACTTGTCAGGCTTCTCATCTTGTTAGCTCTTGAGGATGGCCTCTTCACTCTGCTCCTTGTACCAATGCCTGTTCCCTACTCTCCGTGACTGTCCGTGGTTCACATTAGGTCACTCCACCAAGCCAAGTGTGTTTCAGATTGCAGCTACCTGCCAAGCTGTTGCAACTGAAGTTGTATGGGGAAGCAGAGACAGCGAAGGGCACGGATTTCTGACTCCTTGAGCAGGTCAAGATCTAGTAACAATTCTTGTTCATGATGACCCCAGACACAATTGGAGCTTTACTGGGAGATGAAGACAATTAGTCTTCCAAAGCTAGACTGTGGTGCAGAATTCCGGCTTCTGATTCATTTAGACTCAAGCCTGCACAGGTTTTAAACCTTTCCAGCATCTGTGAACACAGGGTTACATGTGTCTCTGACTTTAGCTTTATGACAGCCCTGTGCAGTGAGGACTCTTCATTGTCTTGTCCCATCTGGAGACACAGAGAGGCCGATGCTGGCTTCTCTGCTGCTCCAGATCTCTGAAGTTTATGTTTTCCATTTTTCTATCATTTAATTTCAGAGTTCCTCTGTGGTGACTTAATTCAGCTCTATACCTATTCCTTTGGTTCTTCCTTCTGAAGGATTTAGTGCTGGGTGCCTCTGTTCAGCATCTTGCTGCTCTCTATGAACTAGATTTCTCTAAGTTTCATGGTGTGGTGATTTGGATATGGAATGCTCCCCATAGCCTCATGTGTTTTTGATTAAGACTCATTTTTAATCCAAAGCTCTTGGAACCTTTGGGAGGTGGAGCCTTGTTGGAGGAGGTGTGTCATGGGGAGTGGGCCTTGGGATGTTATGACCCAGTTCCTCTCCCATGTCAGCCATAGCTCAGCTCACACTTGCTTCCTCCCTGCTGTTGTTGTATGATGAGGTGAGTCATCCTCCTGCTCCTGCCATGCTTTGCCTACTATGAAGAAACTTCTCCTCAAAACTGTAATGCAGAATAAACCCTTTCCTTCCATTTAAGCTGTTTCTGATCAAGTGTTTTGTTCCAGTAATTAGAAAGTAGCTGCTACACATGGGAACTAGGAAATATATAAATTTAAATAAAAGGTTTATATTTCTCTAAATTTTCACCAAAACCATTAACAATATGCAAACCATTAACATATATACTGAAGATGGTGCTTCTCATTTTCTCTCTCTAGTTTGTCTGACAGCGTTTTTACACATGTGTAATTGACACAAATGAGGAAGCATCCTACAGGTCATTGAAGTAGAATAGTATTTCTCAACATGGATGATTTTCCCCAGGAAAGGCATCTGGGAAATTTTAAAGACACAGTTTGGGCTGTGACGAGAGAGATGCTCTTGTTTCAGGTATCAGGAATGCAGCTGAAGTGCAGAGGTCCAAACTCTGGAATGAAAAATTTTCAAGGTCACATCTAAATATATTGGTTCTTTTGATTTTTTCAATATCCCTTTTTAATTTAAATGAACTATTTCTCTATAGAGAATGCAGAGAAATTGTTTAAAGAAAGTACAGATATGAAGTAGCTTTAAAATGGGTTTCAATTATTCTGAACCAATACTCTAGAGTTGCATAATCACTGGGCCAGATTTTCATTGTATATCAACTTAAGAAACTCATAAAGTCCAAGTTAGGTTACAAATTCTGGTTTTACAGTTGATAAGTATAAATAAAATATCTTACTTAGTTCTCATACACTCCTTCATAAAATACCAACTTTTAAATCTTTGGCCTCTCTCTGTAGAGTGTGTATCTTTTTATCAACCATTCAAATGGAATTGGATAAACTGAAACTTATTTATATAAGCAAAAGAATGAAAGGAATGTGAACAAAAAAGAAATGATCTGGGAATGGCTGATTTAGGTTACAAGGTTAAAACCTCTCTATGCAATATTACTTGTAGATCATTTTATTTTGCAAGGGAAGGAACTAAAAGCGAATGTGTCTTTAAATGGGAAAGGGCTTCTCTTAACTTTAACCTGTAGGACACAACAGCTTTGAAGAAGCTTCTACTGGCACTTGAAACTTCTAGAAAAATAACTTAATGATACTTTATGATAGTAAGGATAGAATCTAATAATGGATTTCCTCTTGATATAAAATATTTAATATCACTTAGTCATACTGAGATTTATAAAATTACTTCTTTGTTTTTATGGTTCAATTTTTAGTTTGAACTATCTCATTTCTTTGTTGAAAAATTAAAAAATAAACAATATTGTGGGAATTTAGAAAATTTTGATCTTGGGAAGGAGGTGACAAGGCAAGAATTATTTTTCAATTCTTTTTCTTTCATAATTTTCAATAAACTTGAAATTTATGTATCATACACACTTATAAGCATACTTAAGTAAAATATGCACACAATTGTTTACTGAATTGTTCTTCATTTTATATTTTTAAAGATTATTTTAAAGTATTTTTACTGATTTATTTGAGAGAACGCAAGAGAGAGAAGGGGGAGGGGCTTCCACCTACTGCAAACCAACTCCAGACACATGCTCCACCTTGTGCATCTGGCTTTGTGGGTACTGGGGAATTGAACTCGGGTACTTGTGTGCTTGACTTTTTCTTTAAAGATTTCAAAAGTTAAGTTGAAGTTTTAAAAATGAATATTCTTAGTACAATTCAGTCGTGATTTTTGAAAATCCAGACAAATAAAAATACATAAATAAAAATATAACATAGTCAGATATCTGAAAGAGTCAAAAGTCTTAAAATAGGAAGTAAAGAACTCCAGCTGAGTATTGTACAAATTACTTTGGCATTAAGTTAAACTCATAAATCTACTTCTGAAGGATTTATGAAGGGTTCTGTGTATCCATGTTCTATACTCTGGGTTGAACTCCAACTTCCATTTTGACGTGATTGTTTACTTGTGAACTAATCAATGGATGGACTTAAAGAAAAAGTCG
>PVHP010027448.1:0-23837 GCA_004024765.1 Zapus hudsonius | reverse complement strand
CAACTTGACACTAAAGAAAACAAAACTCCCGAAAGAGAAGATTCCTGGAGTGCTGAGTAACATTTTTCACACCAGAGTGAACTCTTTTTTTTTCTTTTTGAGACAAGGTCTCAAGTATCCCAGGTTGGCGTCTAGCTCACTGTATAGCTATGGATGACCTTGTATTTCTACCCTTCCTGTCTCCAGGTGCTTGGTTACATTCATGCACCACAATGTCCAGGTTATCCAGGGCCGGTGATCTAGGCCAGGACAAGCACTCTACAAACTGAGCTCCCCCCCCCCAGCTCCTTAGTGAACTTCTAAACGGAGCTTAGTGACCAAGTGAAATGAAATTTTAAATATTTTCTCATCATAATATAGCTCTAGCATTATTTTCTTTAATAAACACACCTAGTGCTTACATCAGTTTTCATCTTCAAGCTACTTCATAAAGCAATTTTGATATAGCTTTTCAAAACTGACAATACTTTTGAATGTCTCTGTAATGTTCCAGTTTTAGTATGTGTGCTCCAAAGGTGAGCATGATAATTTCACAATTTTTATAAAGTCATTTGAAAAATCTAAAAGGATGTCACAAATATTAAGTTGGAGCTCTACTCAACTGGTTTTCACAAGGAACAGTGAAGCCAAAAGGAAATCAATTGATGAGGCAGTTGGAAGCAATTTCTGAACAATTAGAGGTTAGCACTTGTGATTTCACTTGGGTTCTGTCCGCCTGAGAGCTACATGGAGGCTGCTTACATCCACGGATGTTAAAGAAACTGGTTTAAATACTGATATGAAAGAATAAAATTCAATGTAAAGCCTTGCACTGTGTGTGGTGGCTTCCCCCAGCTTCCTGATTAGTAGTGTGGCTACCTCCTCATTACCCAAATTAGTGAGAGAGGGAGAGACAGCATTGCTTAGACCTGGTGTGACACAGACATCATTCCACACTGACTTTGAGTGGTTTCATTACCCAAGTTGTAGGAAATCTAGCTTTAAAAAGTCTATGTTTCAAAAGATAATATTGAAATTATTTTACTTTAATCATAAAGAAACATACCATGATTAGTGATAAACATCCATGCAGGGTGTTTTGTTAAGTCAATAGTTGACTAATAAATAGTTAATTGATTTTCCCGTTATTGTTTAATATAGTTTACTTCTCATTTTTCCTTTACCCTAAGCAATTACTAATCAATGTGTTCTAGATCCTGTTAAAATGGGAACTGTTTTTCTGTTTCTTATAAATAATCCACAGTTGGATAAACGTTGGTGAGGTAAAACAATACCTGTTAGAATCAGTTAACAATGTATGTGAGTTACTATGGTAATATATGTTAACTACTACGTTAAAGAAGCAGGACAGAGACTTAGATGGGTGGTTGCCTTGGTCCAGGGACATCATGATGAACAAAATCCTTGACCTCTATCAGCTTATGTTTCATGGGGGGAGGGGCTATAGAGGTGGCTAGTTGGAAATGGAGTGAAGAGAAGTGGAGATGTTTTTGCCAGTGTGCCTGGGAAGATGGGATGGTTAGGACAGGATGCAGCATTAAAGCTGTAGGGTAGCACCTTCAGGAGAAAGAGCAGCTAATCAGGGAGCTTGAGCTCCACTCAGCTAGTGCAAGAGAGGAGACAGCGAGGATGCCTTTGTGACTAAGAGAGAGAATCACAGGGACCAGAGCAGGGTGCGGGCTTTCCAGAGAGGCCAGGGAGGACCTCAGACGTCTTTGTTTTTCATATGTAACTAGAAGCTATTGGGTAGAATAATGACATCAATATTTTTACTATTCACCATATGAATTTTTATTTTAATATAATGCTTTTAGTATTTTAATTTTCAAAATATTTCTGATTCCCTACAAACTTTAATACACTGGTATTGTGTAAATAATCAAAGAAATTTTCAGTCATTTTTTCATTCTACTCCAGCAAGACAAAGACAAGTCTATAATATTTACAAACTTAATTAATAATGCCTCTATTAAGAATGCACTGAAACGTTTGTACTTACTATATAATAACACCTTTTTACTACTTTACTATCTTTGCACTTCTTAAGATACATAACATAACAATTGATGTTTCTAGATTGAGTTTTACCCACAGGTAGGTTTATAAAAAAGTTCATTTGGGATATATGTTCGATGTATCTTTATAATGCTTATTGTGGTTCTAGGACACTAACTAAATTTTAAGAATAAGTGCTTTTAGTAGATGTCTTGTTCCAGTCCTTATGATTATAGCCATTTTTATTGTTCACTACAGATAAAATCAAGCTAAGTTTACAAAAAAATCATATTTTATTTAAAATACAAAATCATATATAAATCCATTGATTCTCCCAAATTATTCTTGAATATTAAGAGAATGACCATGTTAGTCTGTCATCATGGAATAGCTAATAAAATACATTCATTTGGTCTATTGAATTTCCTTTGAGCACACAAAACTTTGTTTCTGTGTTACATTGGAAATGGACAGCCAGGGAATAGAAATGGGTCTATCCTTGTTAACGGGAATTCGACAGTGAAAAGACACTGCCCAACGGAGACCTGCCTTTCATTAACCTCTTCTTTATTCGCTGTGGGCCTTAGTTAGGAGTGCACCGTGGGCCTCAGCATCCCAATTTTAAAATGGAGAGACTTGCTTATCTGACAAATAGGCAGCTCAATCACACTGCCTTTTAAAGTCCTTTAAGAACCTGCATGATTAGCCAAAGGGACACTCTGTACAGCATCAGTACAGAAGATAAGCCTCAGAACTTCAGCCATGGATCAATATTTTTTCCGTCACCAACTCATGGCATCAAAGACCTTGGAGAGCTCTGAGAGTCATGTGTTGGGGGGAGGGGGATGTTCATGCTACTCTACAAATTAGCATTCTGCTTCCATTAAAAATAATTGAAATATTATATTGAAATGGTTATCAATTATATTTAGAAATGTACAGAGGACCATATAAATAGCCATTCTGAGAAGATTGATTCTAATGGAGCCTTCCTGGCAAGGTGTAATCGTGCTGGAGGTAACTAAAATGACAGGTGTGGAGGCAGAGACTAAGGTGCGTCATTCCAGAAGGGAAGGAGAGACAAATCCAATTAAGAAAGTGACAAAGCTGTCACCCCATCAAGCTTATTTTCATTATTAGTTGCACTTTGCTGTTATAATCTTTTGCAAAGGAGAGAGTATAGAAAGAACTCATATATCAAGCATATTTTAGAGTCTTGAGACTACCTTGGAAATTACTTTCTATTTTTAGGTTTTTCTCCTCAATTTTCTCTTCTTTCTTAGATATGTTAATTACAGGCAAACATCATGGTTAATAAAACTTTTATTTATTTGCCTTTTATGTGAATATGTGTGAAAATGAAAGGGTTGGGGCTGAATATCATTTAAATTTTTCTTCAATTTTAGCTGGATTTTTGCTAAATCTCTTCTTTATCGGTCTAATGGTAGCTTTAATACAGGGCTCTGCTTTGACTGCTATATTTCCTTGTAATCACTCAGCCACACCCAGCATGCATGGTCACTGTGCTTAGTGATGCTGCTCTACAGGATCTCATCGAGGAGTCTATGTGGAAATATTTATTGGTTTACAATAATAGATCTAGTACTCAGGGAAACTCTTTAGGGAAGGAGCAAGTGCTTGACAATTTTCTTGTCAAGACAGCCTAAAATTACTATAACACAAATGAATATATAATAAAGCAGCAATGGAGTTTTCTGAGAAAAGTTTCCTAGAAAAATCTAGATCACAAGAGCCTCAATCTACATTCCTGAAGACGTGGGTGAAGTCTTAAGCTAGTTAGAGAGGGACAGGTGAACATCTAGCTGCCTCTGCTGGGATGGAGGCATGGGAACCCTAGGCTGCAAGACATGTTATTAACAAGAGGACTACCAGATGCTGCTTGCAAACCCCTTCAATATGGCAAAGAAGCCGTATTGAATAATGTGTGTGTGATATAGAAAGAAAGGAAGGAAACATGAAGGAAGGCAGGAAGGAAGGAAGGAGGGAAGGAAGGAAGGAAGGAAGGAAGGAAGGAAGGAAGGAAGGAAGGAAGGAAGGAAGGACAAAAATCAGTATGGGTGCACCAGGGCCTCTTGCAAGTGTTAAACTCCAGATGCATGTATCACTTTGCACATCTGTCTTTATGTGGGTACTGAGTAATTGAACTCAGTCTGGTAGGCTTTTTAAGTAAGTGATTCTTATCACTGAATAACTGTTCAGATACTGAAAAGTTTTATTTGAAAAAATTAAATATAGATCTCCCTTGTTAAGTGTCTAGAATGAAAAGATCCATGTCAGATGAGTGTCTAAACCTTTTCCAGGCTGTTTTCCTACAACCAACATTTCATCAGGCCATTTATTTTGATTTAGTGGCATATTAATAAATAATAAGGAGAGATAGCACAATAAGAAATAGCTGGAGGAAACGATGAGAGCAAGTTGTAAACACAGAAGCAAAAAAAAAGACCTGTAAAATAGAAGGTAAGTATTCAAATAATTTCCTAAATTCATTTAGTGCAAATTTGCACTCCGTTTCATGTCACAATCTAAAAACGTCCTAGAAATAACATAGATACTTGCAAAAATCAATTACTAAATACTCAATGAGCTATATGCATGAGGAATACTATCTAGGAAAAATGTATGATGCTTAATATCTCATTAGAATAATCTAGAATTATTCTATTAGAATGTCACTATGTAGGCTACAGAGATGGCTCACCAGTTGGAGGCACTTCCTTGCAAAGCCTATTGGCCCAGGTCTGAATCCCCAGTACTCATATAAAGCTAGATGCACAAAGTGGCACATGCATTTGGAGTTCATTTGCAGTGGCAGAAAGTCTTGATGTGCCCATACTCACTTTGTCTGTCTCTTTTCTAAGTCTCAAATAAATAAAATATATTTTTAAAATCTTATCTGAGACATCTTCAGAATTTTTAATAATTCAAAGATATATTTCAAAGCACTTACCCACCTTTATTAATGCAGAAGAAATGAAAACTTATTTTCATAAATGCGAACAAATGCTTATTTTGGTTTTATCTCTAAACATGAAAAACTACAGACAATTCGCATGTCTAGTGAACAAACAAACCACAGAGTACCCTATGCAAAGGGCCTCAAGAATGATGTTGCTGCTACATGTAACACATGGCTGAATCTCAAGAATTCAAAAGGAAGCACAACTGAGAAAAAGCTACATATGACTGACTACACTGAGAGAATATCCTGGGAAAGGAAATAACTACAGAAGGGGAAGATAAGTGTCAGGTGGCAATGGGAGCAAGGCTAAGAACTGGCAGACAGTGGCCCGAGGAGAAAGCTGAGGATTATGAAGACAGTGAGATTGTCTGATCTAGGATTGAAACAAAGGCCTTCCCAATGACACGTCAACGGGCACACAATGAAACCATATATTTAATCGTAGTTGTTTCATAGCTTGATTATTTTGGTTGCGTAACTGTGGTGGTTATATATCTGAATGCTTTAAGAATACTCTTAGAACTGGACATAATGAAAGGGGAACTTAACTATGTAAATTACACCTCCACTTTCAAAAGCAGCCCCTTTTCTGTGATTCTCTGGTGGTTGATTGTGAATTGAGTGTGACTGTGATACACTATCCTATCTGGGTTATCAACACACCTATTGCTTCTAAGTGCTTTTCTCTCTCATTCCCTGTGCAGGGTCCAATAGATCGAGAAAGGCTGTCGTTACCTACACTTAAGTTTCTTTCTCTGTTTGTCCTAATGAAGATTGATTGTATTACTTGTATTATGAGTGCATAATAAAGCAGCAAATGAGTTTTCTGAGAGAATTTTCCTAGAGAAATCTAGATCAACAATAGCCTCAGTCACATTGCTGAAGAGGTAGGACAAGGAAGTTTTAAGCTAGTCAGAGCAGGACAGGTGAACAACTAGCCCTGCTGGAGTGGTTTGTTCTATATATTTAGAACATCTTCAACTATTGAGACAAGTTCGTGTTCTTTTAGAGTCTGCTTTAATGTTCTCTTTAATCTAGGCACCTCTGCTGAGATCAGAATCTAGTTCATTCAGCTGAGCAGCTGAAGATTAGATACAGATTTAGTTAGATATTACTCTAAAATGTTCTGTATCAAAGTTTTTAGTTTCACAGTAAGTAAAATGCTAATATTTCTATTAAAATTTAGTGAAACATAAGGCCCAATATTATATATTTGTAACTATATAAACATATACATAATCGCAAATTATTAAGCTTTAATACTTCATTAAGACTTCAGGAAAAGACTGGAGACTTTAATTTATGACTAAAGAAAGAAACAGTCACGTGGAAATGGGAGCAAGGCTAATGGCAATTGATGATAGCCCTTGATGCACAGCAGTGAAAGTGGAGAAAGAGGAGGAACCTGAAGCTTGCTGGTTTCTGCAGCCCTGAGACAAGTTAGCGGTGACAAGGATGCAAAAGTTAACGCAAGGAATGTACTTCCTTGCAGTCTTAACTTTACAAGAGGTCAGAGGAGGATCTGGCTTCTTTTTATCTCTCTGCCTAATAGAGTTCCCTGGATCTGTTTTTTTTTTTCTTGAATTCAATATGAGTCTCTCTCTAAAATGGAATTCTCCTTTCATGGAGGTTTAAGATTCTGGATGTATTAAATGTGGTCCCCTACACAGAAACCTCTGCCCCCATTCAGCACCTAGAAAAGACCCCAGTCTGAGTCTCTAGGTAGGCTTTCCCACTTTCCAGGAACCTTCTCATGGGCAGAAGCTCTCTGTATTCTCTTCCTCTTTCTTTCTCATAAGACTTTTCCCTAAAATAAAATCTCTTTAAACTTACCCTTTGCTCTGTGGATTTCAATTCTTGAATTCCACTGAGTCAGAGCCTAGATGCTATTGACTCAGTGGAAATGTTGCAAGACCATATCCAACCACATTCTAACTCCTGGGTCCAAGCCTATCCTATCTAAGAGCAGACAGAGTCTCTGACATTCTCAGAAACACCACAAATTCCCATGTCATACTGGTGTGTTGGCCACAAACTCTTAATCCTCATAGCAATGTGATGGGACAGAATTTTGATATATGTGTATCATAAGCAGACTATGAAGATATTATACCTAAGGAGAAAGGATTTGTAGGAAAGGGGTTTTCTAAGAGGAATGGCCTTGGACTGACATGGAGACAGCTTTCACAGATCATGGTGAGAGAAGCATTTCCAAGAGAGGAAGTCACCATTTGCCTGCTAATAGCTAATGTCTATTTGAAAGGGTTATTTCTATTAACTGGTGGGAAGGAGTTGAAAGAGAGAGAATGGATCCCTGTATGATAATTTCTACGGGCACAACACAAAACCACTGTTCTAACCCCATTGCAACACTGACATCACATCACTGGAGGCAAATTCTGCACTGAGCTGAGGCCCTAATTTCCCTGCCTGAGTGAGTTCAATAACAATATTCTTTACCTTATCTACCCCTTGGGAGTGATAAATGCATCAAATTAAATCACCTGTATATGAAGTCCATTTCAAATCCTAACAAAGATGTATAATGGGGCGGCTGAAGCAATGGTAATTGAAGGTCTCCATACCTGCTTTCCTGGCTAGGTTTTACATAGATTGTCAAGAGAAGAGTAGCTCTAACTCAAGCTGTGTTGGGAGATGCTGACAATGTATGTAGACATGTTACAAGTGTTGATAATGTACCATTCTGTGAGAAAGGATGAAGCAACAAAATCTCCTACATTTCCTTTGATAAACTGAATTACAACTGCTACCAGTGCCTGCAGGTTTTTAACGTGAAAGAAAAGAGCGGATATTATAGCACCTGGAACATATATTATTTATACAAAAAAACTAAGTAATGGATACACTGGTTTTGAAATGAACATTAAGATTGTTTTATGAGTTCTTGTACTTGAAGAGTGAAATTCGTTTCAGGAGATATGAGGCTAATTTAACTTTAATTTTCTATTTTGTTGGAAGGCTCCTCTTTGGGGCATCGTAGGTAGTAGACTTGTCTAATGTTATGACAACGGCTAGGTCAGATCAGAACCAATATCTATTGTCCTTCTTTCCCTGACTTGCTGTCCCCACAGGCTATTTATGTAAGCGTATTCTTACTGAATAAAATCAAATTGTGTAGAAAAGAATAGACCTTAAACACTGATATTTTGTTCTAGATCTGGCAAGACCCTGAGGGAGCATCTATATTGGGTAACAAGAAGACATATAATAGTCACATGACCCACTTCCAGTCAGCAAAATAAATAAGCCAACCCCTGATGATGTTCATATTCCAGGAATCAAAAAAGAAAAAGTTTTGCTTTTAGCAGCAGAAATCCAGGATCCTTGAGAAAACATACCTTTGAAAAATAATTGTGAGCACATTGGGATTTTAATTATATGAGATTTATAAATGAGAAATATCCTAAATGTGTCACAGTGAACACTAGAGCCTTTAGATGCTGAATGGTACATATAGCACTCAATGACACAGATGATTTTCTCATGCTCATGGAATAATATAGAACTTTCTACCCTCATTTAAAAATTCTTCACAGAACAATGACAACTCCTAGAGCTATTGAGAGAAATAGGGAGAATATGAAGACATCGACAAGAGTCTTAATTAGGTGTTTGTCTAAGGTGTCTAGTCCAAGGTCCAGTATCTATAACTGGTCATATCACACAGAAACCCTGCATAGAAACAGTGTTATTTCATACATCAGATAAAATGTATACTAAAAGTTTTACTACTAATGAATTTAACTTTGCATTTTTAAGCAGTAAGATGATTTAAATTTTACCATGACATTTTGCTGTTTACATGGGATGTTGCTTATTAGAAAGAATTAAGATGTTTCCACAGTACAGTCATTATCACACATTGATCCGAATAAAGCAATATCTTTGTTGATTGGACAGATATTTATTGATCTCATCAATTTCTAAAAACCAGATTAGGTCAACTATAACAATTATTAGAGAACTATCTTTTCTTTGTTAAGCTTGGAAGCTTCAAATTCAATAAAGAGTATACATATGAAAGTGCCTAAAATACTACTTGACACATAATATTCAATGACACAAGTGATGAAAGTTAATAGTATTATTTTACAGTGATTGCATATAATAGCAATACGATTTCTGTATCATAAATATATTAAATCATAATTTAAATATCAATTTGTTGAGCATCCATGGCAGGGTGTTTGTCGCTTTATTCTAGGTCTTGTTAGTCTGACCTTGTCAAGGGCACTGACTTTAATGACACATGGAAATGGATCTATGGAGGTCTAATGCAAAAAGACAGGCATTGCAGATGAAGATGAAGTTTGAAGACTACCACAGCAACTCGAAACAGGTCCTACTCAGCACTGTAAGGTGATGCTCATTTCCAGAAAAGATACATTGACAGAAACATACAAGAGAAAATAGGCTGTCATTTCTAAAAAAAATTCACATTCTTTACTCCTTCATCTCTAAGGGCTTTGAAAAGTTAAAATTCAGACATGTTAACCATCAGGCAACTATGATAAAGTAATGTCACTAATATTCCCTCCTTGGTAAAAGAAAGAAGTTAGAAATTCATATCATAAATATACATGGAAATCACACAGATCTTAGCATTCATTAAGCATCAAATCACATGTAGTCCTTTATTATTAAGAAAGGGTATTAAATTAATACTTTTGTTGGAGATAAGATTGATTAAAAAGTAATAAAATACTTATAAAAAGAACACCATATTACTTCATATCACAGTGAAAGAAGAAAGCAACTGAATTTTCTAGGAGAGAATTCTTTTGACAAATACCTCTTTAGTATAATTATAGGAATTGTGAGATACTGAGATAAATGTTCAATTATTATTATAGCTATTTCCAAGGTTGTATTTGATATTTTTCTTATTTTATATACTGTAAACACAAATCTGACAGAATCTCTTTTAAAAATCAATGTGACAATGATAACTTTTGAAACATTAAAGTTACAACTTAGAAAACACTATATTGAGGACAAACTTTTTAAAAAAAAGCAACCAAATTTGGACATTAATCTTTTTACACAAATATTCGTGGTTTCATATATGAAACATGTTGGTTAAAGCAAAGGGACTATATGGCACATTATTTAATTTTTTTTCTAAAACTTTGCTACCTGGCTGTCTATATTAATTTTTTATTCTTAACGATGCCTAGTGAGACATAGTGGTTAAGCCGAATTGAATATTCTGTCATACTTTGAAATCCCGCAGTCAACTCTGCATATCACTCTCCAATAGGAAAAAAAGGAAGAATCCCACATACTTCATTGTCCCTAAAGAGCAGCGGGAGACTTCCAATCCTTTGCTTGAACACATAAAATATTAAGAGCCAATTTTCAGCTGCATCTCTGTCACTTCCATTATCATTCTACACGTCCAGAGGTGATAATGGACTCTGCAAATTGCAGTCTTTCTCCATCCCAGACCACTGACAGTTTCACTGGGGGACATTTCCACACAAAGGGTGGCCCAGATGTATGTTAATGGTGCTGAACAGCAAGCCACAGCCAGAACCACATACAGTAATGTGATGTGTTACCCAGAGGACAGATAAAATGAGCAGAAAACAATTTTCTTAGGAATTCAGTAAAATAAACAACAACACATTAGTCTCCACATATCAAATACATAGGACTGTCTTCACACACCCTGGAAAAGATGCCACCTAATGCCCCTCTCTTGAAGGACTTGTCTCAAAGGCTGCACAGAAGGAATGCTCATGGGGACTGAAGGAAGGGTATTCTGGACCAGGCCGCTTCTTCCCATCACCTTTCCTCAGATTTACCACACAGATCTGCTAAAATTTGTAGAATTATCGTCAATCATAAAGTGAAAGAGAGAGTAAGGGAGAGAGAACAAGGTAAAGGAAAGCATTTTCCCATCTAATGATGAAGTGATGCCCATCAACTTTGTGGGTTCTTTGTCTAGCAGAAACAAGCTAGACTGAAGGATATTGGATGAGATAGTGCTGGGTTATCATCTGACCGTTTCCCTTATCCCATGCGAAATAACAAGCTTCTAGAGAAACAATAAAGCAGAGCAGGCATGATGTGAAACTAGACAGCCTTTTGCATTGGCATACATGTAACCAGTTGTCTCTCTCTTATATGGCTTGGGTACTGATGCTCCAAGCAAAGGGGTGGGGGGAGGGCAGGTCAGAAGACATGGATGTGGGTGTGGAAAGCAAGAAAGAACCCCCAATAAAATCAGACTGTGTCACCCATGTAACTAAATGCTGTTTTACATATTAAACAATAAATGAGTGTGTTAACCGGTGATTTAGGTGCTAGTAAAGCTAAATGTTGGCTAAGGAAAAGTATGGTCAATTTTAATTCCATGAATGCATTTTAAACCAATGTTATAATTTTCAAAGGAATTTAGGCAAGACTAAGAGGTGGGGGAACAGGATGAAGACAAAAGAAAGTAGAAAGATGCCAATAAAATAATTCTTATTGGTTATTTTAGGATAGAATTTTTATCAATAAACTTAGGTCTGTTTTTTTTTTAATTTCCTTGAGCTAACATCAAACATGCAAACATAAAAATCATTCTGCTATTAGGACTAAAGAGAAAACCTGCCCAAGAATCATGACAGTCTTGAGGGAGGACACAAGAGAAGTAGATCATCATAGGACAGTGTGACCCTTGCTCTGGGAAAGGTGTCAAAGGCTGCTTTGATGACTTTACCGTCTCTCTAGAGTTTACAATGTATATTCTTAGGCTTTAATATCCTTTTTCTCTATTATCTCTTTCCTCAAGAAAAACTAGGTACAAAATCAATGCAAAAGATGAAGTTATAATTTAAACATGTACAACTGAAGTCAAGAAAAGTAAGTCTATAGAGACATTAGGGGCAGAGGAAAGGCGAGTGGGCACTAAAAGGTTACAGGAGATGTTTCTGGGGTTATGAAAAAGTTTTGAAACCAGACATTGAATGGTTGCATGCTATTATAAATGCACGAAATGGTCATCCATAGCACACCTTTGAATGTTATTTTATGTGAACTTTACACCAATGGGGGAAAAAAACAACTAAAATTGTTTTTTGATATTTTGTGGTGGTTTGAAATAGTAATTTTGACATATCACAGAGATTAGAAGAGCAGTCTCCTTTCTGTTTTTCTCTCACTTTGTACATTGCAGAGAGCTGTGTGATTCTATCTGAGGGAAAAAAATCAGAAACTTTTGATAGAATTGTGTAAACAAAGAAAGGGTAATGTTTCTTAAATACTTTTATAAAGTGCACAAGATTGTAGAGTAACATTACAGAAGGTTCCATATGACAGAACATGCCACTACTCTCAAAAACTTTATTTTCTATGAATTTTTAATGATGCAAGTAATTTTTCAAGGTCACTGAGCGAGCAATCAGTTATTCAGACATTAAATCTGTTCACAGTTTCTTGGCAGCTTTGCAAGAGAACAAGCCAGTGGGATTTGTGGAGGAGGGGAAATGATACCCTGCAGAAGAGATGCCTGGGATGCACCGTATAATTAGCTGCAGGTACAGTTGATTCACTCTCCAATCTGCCATGCTGAAGAAGCGTGCCCTTCACTAGATGTTCTAGAAGGTGCTGTGAGACATCAAAATAAGTCATTTCTGGTTTCAACTGAATTTTAGTACTATATACATATTTTTACAGCATGGATGCCTATAGAACCCTTCATCCTCTTAGAAGTTTCACCATCCTATCATAACATCTCTGCTGAACACTCAAATTTTATGGGAAGGAAATTTAATGTTCATTTACAGAACTTGCATGGGTTTATTTAACTTGTTGGGTAAAAACTCAGAGTCATTGCAAAAAATAAGCCTTTTGCAACGAGGACATGTGGATCAGTATGAAATTTGATAGAAATATTACGATATCTGAGATATTTAAAGTGTCAGGGGTAATGGAAACCATAAAGGTTGGTTATAGGAGTGAAAAAATCATAATTAACAAACATAGAACACAATGGAAATTGTTTCTACAGTGTTTTAGTATTTTGGTGTGTGTGTATGTGTGTGTGTGTGTGTGTGTGTGTGTGTGTGTGTGTGTGTGTGTCAGGGGCAGTGCTAGAGGACATCTCAGATGGCTTCTACCATTAGACTAGCCTTCCTTGTCAGTGGGCCTCAGGAAGCCACCTGTTTTCCCTGTGCTGAGATTACAAGAAGGTGCCACTACTCCCAGGAGTATTTGAAACACCCTGTCTTGGAAGCAGGATGTCCAGAGTGAAGGTATCAGCCTATTCCACAGATCCGTATTATTTCAGAATGTTGAAACTTCGGAACAAATGGTTTGAACTCATTTCTGTTTAGAGAAGGTGAAGTGAAGAAACAGGCAGGTATATGTACTCTAAAATGACCTTAAAATAAACTGCTCATAGAAATTAGATTCCAAATATCCTGGGTGGGAAATTATGTAATGTCATTAATATGTCCATCATTCAAGTGTAGATAAACGTAGCCCAAGTAAAAGAATTGTAGCAAGCTTTTTTTGAAGATAAATAGCAACTTCAGTGTTAGAGAAACAAAAGTGACTTTGACATTTGTGGAAATAATCACAGGAACCTTTTAAAACAAAAGCATATCTATTGACTTTAAATAAAAAGAAAATAAGACATGTAGAAATTGTCAACATTTCCAGTCCAGAATGAGATATTTCTTAGAAGTTATGATAAGAAGGCTTTGCATTGCTTTTTCAAACTGCAAAATGCACAGGGAAGTCAGACAGGGCTAGAAAAAATGTACATGTGCACAGAATAGCATTTCAATCCTTGGAGTGACTACAGGACTATTGATCATTTATGGAATTATACCAGTGGTCAAAGTGTCTTTCAATATTGTTCACTAGAGAATGAGCTTTTGTCAATAAGCTCTGAGAGTTCTTTCCCTTTGGCAAAGTCATGTCTAAGCCAGAGATAGATGAAAATGGCCCTACTGTTACTTTTCTATAAGCAAAATTTCTGTGCTGCATCAGATGTCCTTCCATGATGGCCTGAATCCATTAAAACACATGGTTTACCTAATTACTCAGCTTCTTGAAAATTTCCTTATGTATATATGCATGTATATATGTCTATAGAGAAAAATTGCTTTGGTTTTACAGACCTTAATATCCTATAGATACTAGTTCTCAATATAGATTAATAACTTGGTATTGAATATGATTTTACTGTGAGATACAATTACTTTTAAATTGGCATTTTGTTTAAACATTTTAGTATATTCATGAAATAGTATTGAATACATTAATGTATGAAACCATAGTTAGCTAAAGAAACAATGGCTATTCCATGAAAATGAGGCTCTCCATCTTGCTGAATGGCTGCATTGGAAAGGTACCCTCTCTTAATTTTAACTGCTGTGATTAAAATAAAACAATGACAGAATACTAACAATGATCCAAACAATGTAAAATTTAAAACTGAAATAAGAACAGGTGATCAAGTAAAATTAAGTAACAGTAAGGTAATTTCCACCTGTAAATCCTTTAGATATGAGGAAGGTATACAAGTTGAAAAACTTAAATTGCAAAGAAACATCCGTCATAAAGATGAAGGGCTCACTGAAAGAAGTTAACCTTAGCAGTCATAGATAGAGTAACTCAATATAGAAAAGTCAATTGTCCTCTCTCTCTCTCTCTCTCTCTCTCTCTCTCTCTATTTTTCAGCATAGGGTCTCACTGTAGCCACAGGTTGACCTGAAATTCACTATATAGTGTAGGATTGGCCTCAAACTCACAGCAATCCTCCTACCCTAGTCTCCTGAGTACTGGGATTAAAGGTTTACACCTCCATGACAGGCATAGAGAAAGGGAGATTGGGTGCACCAGGGCCTCAAAATGCTGTAAATGTATTCCAGATGCATTCCACACATTGTGCACCTGGTTTTACATGGGTACTGGGGAATTAAACTGGGTATTGGGCTTTACAGGCAAGCACCTTAACTGCTGAGCCATCTCTGCAGCTCCTGTCTCTACATTATTATTGCCTGTCATTGAACTTGTTATCATGTCTGAATCCATGTGATTCCATTGTGGTTTTTAGTAAGACCATCTTTATAGTCCTGATTTTCAGATAAATGATATTTCCTGATTTACAGCCAATCATAGAGCCAAAGGCATGTCAAGGAAACTACAAATACTCAAAGGCTTATCCAAAATTTGGACATTTTAAATGTCAGATAAATGGAAACTATATATCTATATGTAGAGGTTAATGTTTTCTTTTAAAAACTACAATTGTATTAATGTTTAGGACACACTCATTGATGTGATTCAAGCAAATGCTATTAAAGGGTTCTGTTGCTTATGCAAACATAGGGTAGAGATTTAATTTTTATAGCCTTAAATACAAATGAGAATATTTTCTAAGCCCATAACTACTTAAAACCAAAGAAATGGTGGACTTAATATCATGTGTAACATGATCAGTGCATATTAATTTCATCTCTGTCTTGACTGTTCCCAGAAGACTTCATGAACTTTCAGTTTCTAAATAAATATTATTAAATGAATTATCAATCAGCATGATTTTAAGTTTTTAAACTTAAAGGAAATCAGAAATTTCCACCATTGCCTTATCTACATGTTTGTGCACATTCTTACAAAATATTTCATATCACTCTAGTCAATACTGTTTTCTGAGCTCATTTCAACTTGAATGGAGAAGCTTTAGGGACACATCAGTTTTCCATTATTTCCTTTCTTTGAGAGCTGTTATATATACTGATTACAAATAAATATTCTTTAGAAAATAGGGAAGGGAGGCATTTTTCACAGAGTACATATTTCTCTGCAGTTTTAAAACGTGTTTCTTGCAAAACAAACAAACATGAGTAAGGACCCTTATCTGTCTTCTCAATCCAGCTGACAAATTTTGCTTTCAGAGAACAGCAGTGACAATATCAAATATTCTTCCCAACCTTGTCACTTTTCATTTATCTGTGAAAAGCATTCTTTTCACAGAGATTCTCCTCCAATTTTCAATAATGCTTGCACACAGCAGACAGGCTGCTGACCAACCCTACATGTCTTATTTGTCTGCTAATGCCGTTAATATTTCAGCAGCTGTAATACAAGGGTCAACTGATGTTTGTAATGACGAAATTCGGAATCTTCTGTCACAGACTTTAGAGGGAAAGAGAGTATAAACCAGACCAGGGGTAGAAATGTTGATTATATCTTTTTATTGTTAGTTAATTTTAATTAGTATATAAAATAATGTTTTATTATGACATTTTCTCATATATATATATATATGAGAAAACACATATATATGTTATCATATTTTACTTATATTCATTCCTCAATGTCCTTGAAAGTCATCTCACCCTTCTCATTAAACTCATTACTTCCTCCAAATAGTGTCTGTTCTTTTGCCATGTCATGTCTCCTAGAAGCACATGTATGAGAAAATGTGTGACTTCATCAACCCCATGTAAGACTTATATTCTGTTTCCATATCTCTTTATATTCTTCCTCTTGTTTCATATTCCCCATTCTACTTTGATGATTCGCTCTCTGTAAGGAGAGAGAGAGAGAGAGAGAGAGAGAGAGAGAGAGAGAGAGAGAGAGAGAGAGAGAGAGAGATTTCACCTATGAGAGAGAAAATATGTGACATCTATCTCTTTCTGGCCTATTTTTCCCACCCATTTTCCCACCAAAAGATGACAGAGAGCAAAGAGTCATGGAAATTGTCTTGAGAAAAAGATCTGAATTCTATCAAAAGCCAAGGTTTTGGTGGAGGGCCTCAGCTGTAGAGGAGATAGCATCCCAGCCAACACTTTCATTTTAGCCACAGGAAAATAAGCCTTAGCAAACCATTCTTGAATTCTATCCTGTGATTGCTCTCAGAAATAGGAATAGTTTTCTTTGTAATGTTAAAGTGAAATAAGCAGTCTATATTCCTAAATTGGAAATAATAAAATTCCCCTGGAATTCAAGTCCTTTTACAATACAATGAAAACATTGTATAGCATTATTACTTTATGCTCTAGAAGCTGACTTTTTTGGTCCCCAATGAAAATATACACACACGTATATATATGTATATAAAATCTCAAAGGTATATAAAATCTCAGTGTCCAAAGTACAAAGTTATTTAGAAGATTGATACAATGGTGTATTATTCCAGTAAGCAGTGAATTAAAAGTTTCTAATGACCCATTAAGGTATTAGACTATGCTGGCTCCAGAGCTGACATTGTCTATCTTGGTTCAATAATGATTATGCACATATAATTGATTGAAAAGATGTCAGGCAGGCCCATAAGTCACATTATAAGTGGACCAAATACAATAAATGTATACAAATAGACTGTAATTACAAGCAAGTTCAATAAAATGGATTTGACAAACTTCCTTATAAGTTATAAATATTCTAACAACCTTGTGAATGACTCTGTCCACAGTTTTACCAAGGGTAATACAGTTAGACGCAAAACAGTCACTAAGAGTTCTGATTTCTTCAAATATGAATGTGCTTTTAACTCATTCCTTATTTCTTTGTTGGCTGACCATGTGGTTATGGAAGGGTCTAAAGGAATTCTGTTAGAAGACTCAACTATTAAATCACAATCATTGACTATGATACAATCATTGCTATATTTGAAGTTTTTTCAATATTTAAATTTGCAACATATATATGTATACATATATATGTATACACAATCTATCTATCTATCTATCTATCTATATATATATATATATATATATATATATATATATGTACACATATAATTTACTTGATTAGGACTGGCCATGAAATATAATTCTTATAAGATAAAGCACCTTACAAATGATTTTAAGTGGCACAGATGTTGTTTCCAGTAGTCAATATGTCAAAATATATATGGAGAATTCCTGAATCTAGGTTGCATTTGACTTGTAAAATTATTTTTAGGATTAAATATAAGAAAATATCAATAAAAAGATAAAAGAGTAGTAAAAAGTAACACCCCCCCATTAAAACAATCTGTCAGTAACTGCACCTCCAAAGTCTGTCTATGGCCAGGAATGGCGATGCATCCCTGCAATCAGGCACTGCAGAGTCTATGGAGGAAGGACCTCAAGTTGGAGGTCTTCTTGGGCAACAACAGAGGCCCTCGCTCAAACAAATAAACAGCAAATAAGTCTGTTCATGATGAGATAGCCATATGGTATGAAAACTCAATTTGCTGCACATTTATCACGTTTTCTTAAGACAGCTTGCTTTTTTCAAGAGTAAGCTAAAATAATAATTTTGATGATCATTATAATCATGTTTTCCTTTGCGAGAATTTAGCAAGAATGTGGTTTTCCCCCTTGTTTCAGTCAATGTCCACAATTTACAGAATTTACATATGCAGTATTTTTGCGACAATATGACTTGTGGTGTTTTGAATCAGGTGTCCACCATAGACTCATGTGTTATGAATGCTTGATTCCCAGGTGATTTGGGAAAAGGAGTCTTTATGGAGAAGCTGTGTTGCTATGGTGGGCCATGAGGGTCTATTAGTCTTAGCTTGCCAGTATTTGACACCCCTTCTCTACAGCTGTTGTCCACCTCATGCTGGCTGGGACGTGATGCCCAGTCTCTCTACTCACACCATGTTTCCCATGCCATCAGAGAGTTTCCTGGAGTCTATATGCAAAAATTAACCTTTTTTTCTCACAAGCTGCTTTTGGTAGGGTCATTTGTGCCAGCAAGCAGAAGTTAAACTCAGCAGGAACACACACACACACACACACACACACACACACACACACACACACACACATATATATATATATATATATATATTTACAATATCTTATTCACAGGTCTGCTCACATCTAATGGGAGCTTATCAGTAGACTCATCTTTTCGGTAAATAAGAATTCTACTTAATATACACATACAAGACCAAATATTCCCTGCATATTGGTTTAGAAATATTTTTGATATTTTGGTATCTTACAGAATCTACCTGTTTACCCTCTATAAATATAGAAAACATTGTGTAATTCCAATTTCCTTTATAATATCTGCAACTCTTCAGTTAGTTAAATCTTTGATGATATAAACATATCCTCAGTTTATCCTTCCCAAAAGACTTGAAAGGAAGACTTCTTGATGACTAATATCTCTTTTCTCCAAGGAGTGTACAATTTACCTAATTATAGATAAGTTCTTCCCATAAAGCTAACATGTGATAGAGCCTATTTCTATGATGAAGCAGAAAGCCAAATGAGTTGGGCAGAAGTCAAGATAAAATAGCGAAAAGTTACACCTGCCTAAAACTAAAACACTGAATTATATGACATCACATATAAATAAATACTGCTCTAAATAAAATTATAAGTTAGTGCTGGCTTATGCAAACTACACTTCTAATTTAAATAAGTGTATCAAGGACTCACATTAGCCTATTAATTACCATTCAATTTTGCTTTGAAAATATCTTATGCTGCCAAACAGAATTACCTAGAGTGGTTGAAAATAATGTATTTGATACATTTGCTTTTCATTTTTTGACAGGCAAATTGTTGTTTGTCACATTAGACTTAATCTCTTTTTATAAGTAAATAATGCAGGACCAAATCAAAACTTGGGGTCTGTTTTGTGGTGAGTGAGTGCACTACTGGAAGTCCCAGGACCTGCCACAAAGGGGGATGACAATCAGAGTTGACATGTGACTATTCATGACTCTAGGGAGCAATTGTAAATTATAGAGAGCAAATTGCAATGCTTTATAAAATCAGACTGATTTCTGAATCATATTGTTTCAAATACAGAAATTTAGCTAAATAACAAGAAACATTTCTTTGCTTATTTTCATATCCTAAATTTCATCTTGTGTTATGATATTTGATAAATATGATATGATAAATCTCATATTTATGATATGGGATTGATAGTTGGTACTATCTATTAACTTTTTTATCTGTTTTATTGATGCCCACAATCCTTTCCTGAATCAGTGTGATAGAGGTCTGGGGTTTTTAGGTGAGTGAATAGAGAGAAAAGCATGTGCTGAAATACCATAAAATATAACCACATTCAAAAATAGTCATTGTTGCTTTTTAACTGTTATTGCAGGGGAAAACTGTTTCCTCTATACTCACCCGCTTTCCTCTCTCTACATAAATGCCTTCTGTTTGACATATGCTATATGTCAAACTCGGGTTTATACCCAAGCGGATGCACAATAAATATGTGGTTATAAATGTGCAGTAAAAGTGAAACATTCAAGCCCGTTACAGGACAAAGCCCCAATGTACATTATGGATTTATTTATAAATTACAGCAATATTTATTGAGTGGTAAACATGCTCCAGGTACTATGTTAGGCTTTGGGGATAAGATCATAAACACAACCCACTCCCTGCCTAGAAAGCTTGCCAATGTAGAATACAGTTAAGTCACCTGTGACGAAACAAAGTGAAACCTTTGGGAGTAACTCTGAGTTCAAGGGCAAGTTCTTCTGAGGCAGCAGAGAGGAGTCTTATGTGAAAGTCAGAGAAAGCCTTCACAGTGTAATGAGTGAGAGTTAACCTTTGAAAGGTCTCAGACCTTTCCTAAAAAACAAAAAAAGAAAAAGAAAGAAAAGAAAATACTAGCAGCTTGCTTAGCATGGATCCAGAGTTTATGTGGGAAATTTAAAACAATTTAAGCAGATGGATTTCTCCCAATGCATTCTAGTGTTTAATGAATGGCCCTATTCTTGTTGATGTGTAAGAAAGCATATTTAAGTGCTGTTTGATTCTCCGGGCTCTTTGATTAAGGCAGTGTCAAATCACATAGTGCAAAGTCACCACAAACACAGCAGTTAGGGGTCATGAAGGGGTGACGGCCTTGTGGCTGTTCTGCTAGTCTTCAAATCTTTGAAGGTGACAGTGTCTTTGATCTGTGTGCCTTTTAAACAAGGGAACCTGGAAATATCACAGATGATCATTTGATCTGTTCCTGGCAGGGAGGGCAACCCTCTGTTACCACCCGCAAACATGCTGCGCTCTCCCCCACTGGCTAAACTCTGCACTTTCATGTTGGAGACAAACCAGGCTTCCAGCCACATAGAGGGCTAAAGAGAGTGCTGATGAATAGGCCAGTGAGTGGAGTGTCAGGCAGGCCAAAGGACCCAACTGCAGTGTTCTCAGGGAAATAAGCGGACCCTGAGCCTGGAGAGCTGCTAGATGTGAGGAATCCTTTAAGCACTACAGTGGGGTTTGCTGCTAGGAGGAAGAAGTGCTCAGGCTTTCATAAAGGTAGCAAAGCCCATGATGCTATCAGTGAAGGATATAAAATCAGCTGAGGCAGATTGTAAGCAAACCAGGAGATTTGGGACCAGGATTCACAAAGCCAGAAGAAACAGTAGGAACTGGGGTTGAGCTGGAAACCTAGGGGAAGACTGAAAAATCGTTCTAGTCAAAACCATGAGTAACATTTACCACTTACATGACTGAGTTAAAATGAGAAAGCAAAATGGAGTATATGGTGTTCTGATCCCTAGATTACTATAAAGCTCAAAAGATTATCAGTTTTAGGATGTGTCTCACAGCAACATTCACATTCGCTAAAAAGTCCAGTTACTAAGCAAACAGACCTGTGGTTGTACTCCTCAGTTGTCTTGGGTCCTCTATGTGCAACTATGAGTCAAAAAGTTTGAATGGTGACCAAGAGCAGGAAATAAGAGCAGAAGAGAAAGGGCTAAGGGAAAGTTGAAGAGACACTCTGACATATAAACAGGAAGTGGAGAGGACAGAAAGAAGCATAAAGGAATCTGGGAAGATGGGGCGGGAAAGAAAATTGGCCAAAATAATTTGCTTTGAAAATAGTAATATTCTGTATGCTAACAAAAAAAGAAATTTTTAAAGTCTGACTATGAGGGCAAGAAACAAGTTAACCCCACAAATTTCTGTCCTTAGTACGTTTAAACTACACAGATAAGAAATTATTGGAATTCAGCAGGAACAAAATAAAACATTTTAATTGTAATAACAGCTAATGCTTACTGTAAGCCAGCATTCTGAAGAAACGCAGGATGAGGCAGCGAAGAACAAATGCTGTTATATAGGCAGAGAGACTGTCCTTGGACAGGCGACAACACACTTTATGATGCACAGGGTACCATTTTATCACATTACAGAAAAGTGTTCGACGTGTGGGAAGGGAAAAACATCATTTTATTAACCCAATAACATTTCAGCGGAAAGCATTGATACTGAACCATACATAAGGTCCACCTGAAAAGTTTCATGTTGGCTGAAAGAAAAGAAACTTGGACTTGTTGGGAGAAGTTGGAGCCATGCTATCCTTGGCAGACGGCATTATAATGAATTGGCTCCACAGAAATGAAATCGTTACTGTTCATTTTTGTCATTTACAGTTGATTCATGTGCTGAATCTGGCATTTTAATCTGAGCATTTTAGAGTCATTTCATCTTTCCCTAAGACATGAGAATTAGTCAGAGATAGTAAAAGATGACAAGTATCATTAAGAAGAGTATGACTGGAGATGCTTCCAAGGTATACCAATTGTTTATTTGACAGTATCCTGTGTGGTGTATGATAGACCTTTGTAAGCCAGAAAAAGTAAGAGACTCTAAAATTATGCTGTGCCACATTCTTTAACTTATGTATATAATCACAAGTGCTTATGCACTGTTGACAAGAAAGTAATTAGTGAGTTACATTTAATTAATGATATTTCAAAACGTCATAGATGCATTTCTTAATTTTAAGCAAACGTACATCATTTTCTATTTGAAATGATTTATGAGAGTTATTTGTATGAATTCGTTGTATTAATCACTGTCTTATTTTCTTATCATGAGTATGAAAAATAGTACTTGTGTTCCAGCCTGAATCTTTGAGGGAGTCTTCCCAGCTCTCACCCATGCAAGTTTTGAAACTGAAAAATAAATCTGACTTTCTCCTGTCTCATGTTTAGCACTTAATACATTTACTAGATTTTAAGATGGGGTTAAAATCTAAATTTCAATCTTGGCCCCAAATTGAAGAGTTCAATGAATACCCCAATTGGGTATTAAATAATGAAAAAGAAGCTCTTTGGAAGCTTTTCCCAGAGAACTGATCTGGGCTAAATGAGCATCCCTAGTGATGCTGAAAACTGTGTGACTGCTCCTAACATCTTCAGTAAAATGTAAAAGCCTTCCTAAGGCATGCAGTTCCAAATGAAAACTGTACGGGTCACTTGCAGGCTATGCTAAATAAACACTAAAAAATTTAAAGCAGCCACAAAGACTTAGCACCACTAAGGAGGGGAAGTGGAGGAGTTCTTTGGACAAGTCTGCCTATTATACCTATTCAGCCAGTGGGTAGAGTGGATTGTCAAGCTATGCTATGGCCTATAGCTTTCATCTCCAAACTAGGAACATGTTCAATTGTAAAATTAGTCAAATTGACACCCTTGAGGTGAATGATTAGTCAAATGATCTGATGTTGTATGAGGATATTCAATACAAGGTCTCTAAGGTCCCCCAGCACTACACGGTTATTCAATCATTATGTTACATACATTATCTTATATACATTATGTTTCAGTGAGGGCCTCACATGAAGTTCATCTTCTTGTCAAGAATTCTGTTTTCTTCCTCATGGGAAGAAAACTAAATAGACTTTCAGAGCTTTCCTGTCTCAACAGACTTAATGATTCCTTAGGTAGATCTGTACTGTCAATTTTGGGTAACATGTGGGAAGATAAAGATGAACAGAGAATATTCAGTGTTTTATTTTAGGATGTATAGCAAAATATATTCTAGAAATTAGAAAAGTTAATTATGATGAATACCTATAAATGGATATACGGCATCCAGGTTTAAAAACAGTTTGGATTTGTACTTGTTATTTC
>PVHP010027447.1:0-23846 GCA_004024765.1 Zapus hudsonius | reverse complement strand
AGAGACTTGGTCATTATAGCTCCTAACACAAATGTCCTGAAGATCAGTGAGATCAAAGAATTTTACTTGAACGGGGCGAGGTGGCGAATAGCTTTAATCCCAACACTTGGGAGGCACAGGTAGGAGGATCACCGTGAGTTCGAGGCCACCCTGAGACTACATAGTGAATTCCAGGTCAGCCTGGGCTAGAGCGAGACCCTACCTCGAAAAAACAAAAACAAAAAAGACACAGTGAGAAAGTCCACTGTGCTTTTTGCAGTCACCCCGTTTTCCACTACTGGCTATCCTTTGGGTCGGTCCTTTAGAGCCTTCCAGGATCGAGCTAATCCTTTCCTCCTCCTGGAAAGGCTCACTGACAGCCGGGGTCCCGAGGCAAGGGCATAGGGACGAGCCTCGGCAGGCACCCCTGCACCCCTCCAGTGACCCCAGCCTTCAGGATCCTTGCCTTGCCCTCCAGGGCCCCGCCCACCGGCCCTGGCCCGGGGCGGTAGTCCTCTAGGTCCCGCCCACCGCCCCCGGGCCGCGCCCTCTAGGCCACGCCCACCGCCCCTGGCCACGCCCGCCGCCCCGGGCCCATGAACTCTAGGTCCCGCCCACCGCCCCTGGCCCCGGGCTCCTCGTCCTCTCGCCCCCGCCCACCGCCCCGGGCCCCATGAACTCTAGGCCCCGCCCACCGTCCCTGGCCCCGCCCGCCTCTCAGACTCGCCCCTCGCCTCTCTGTTTGCCGCTCCCCACTTCCGCTTCCGGTAGTGTGCGCGCTGGTCGGCGTTACGGAGATGGCTGCCGGCGGGAGCGATCCGCGGACGGGTGACGTAGAAGAAGACGCCTCGCAGCTCATCTTTCCCAAAGGTAGGAAAGCAGACAGGCCTGCTCGGCTCCCGGCGGGCGGCGTGGTCTCCGTGCGTGGTCACAGCCCTCGGGCGGAACGCGCTGTGGGCCCAGGGACCGACTTCTTCCCGGTCCTGGTTCCCGGCTGACATGTGCTACACTTGGGTCCTTTTTAAAAAACGTATTTTGATTGGGCTCGAGAAATTGTTCAGTGGTTAAGGCGCATGTCTGCAGAGCAGAAGGACCTGAGTTCGATTCCCCAGTGTCCACGTAAAGCCATTTGCACAAAGTGACGCATGCATCTGGAGTTCGTTTGCAGTGTCTCCAGGCCCTGGTGTGCTTTCTCACCTTCAAGTAAATGAGTAAAATATTTTTAAAGTCTATTTTTATTTGCAAGAAGAGAGAGGTCGAGAGACACACACAGAGAATATGAATATGAATGAATGGGTGCACCAGGGCCACTACATATGAACTCCAGATGCATGCACAACTTTGTGGGTACTGTGGGATCGAACCTGAGCCATCGTGCTTTTCAAGCAAGCACTTTTAACTACTGAGCCATCTCTTCAGCACCCCTGTCCCTTATTTTTTTGCTTTTATTACTTTTTTTAATAACTTCATCAGGGGCTGGAGAGATAGCTCAGTGGTTAAGGCACTTGCCTCCAGTGCCTAAAGCTCCTGGTTCAATTCCCCAATACCCACATAAGCCAGACCCACAAGGTGGTGGCCCTGGTGTTCTCCCCCCCCCTCTCTGCTTGAAATTGAATAAATAAAATATTTTTTAAAAGAAAAAATAACTTCATGGAGAGATTGAGAAAGGGCAGGCCACCGAGTCCTCTTGCATCACTTTGTACATCTGGCTCTACATGGGTTCTGGGAAATTAAACCTAGACCTGGGACAGACTTTGCAGGTAAGTACCTTTAACTGCTGAACCATCTCCCCAGCCCAAGATCACATTTAGTCAATAGTATTGCACTGGGGGAAAGTTCACAAAACTGAACCCAATACAGAGCCTCCTGCTGTCTCCCATGATTTGTTTGTTTGTTTTTTGCTCTCATGAGTAAATGTGCTTGTGCAGGCAAATGTGGCACCCTGAGTGCCAACAGAGGCCAGAGGATGACATAGGTGGTCCCCTCTCTATCCTGCTTACAGAGCTTCTTGTTCTGTGAGCCCCAGCAATTCTCTGGTCTCTGATCCCCACAGGACAGGTTACAAATGTTCATGGACATTCCTAGCCATTTATATGGGTTCTGGGAATGGAATTTGGGAATCTTGGGCCCTGCAGGCTCTCGTGTTTGTGCAGGAAGTGATCTGAACTGCATAGCCATCTCTCCAGCCCCCTTCCTGCTGTTTTAAAGGGGGATTGGTTGAGTACAAAGGGGTGGACCAGGCTCAGGAGGAATCAGTATACTAAAAATTATAAAGCAGACATGTCTTTAATCACAGTACTCAGGAGGCGGAGAGTGGAGGATCACTGTGAGTTTGAGGCCAGCTTGAGACCCTACCTATAAAAACAGAAAGGGGGGGGGGGATGGCTCTGTGGTTAAGGCACCTGCCTGCAAAAACGTAAGGACCTGAGTTCAATTCCCCACAGTACTTATGTAACGCCAGATGTACAAGGTTGCACAGCATCTGGAGTTCCTTTGCAGTGGCTGGAGGTCCTGATGTGCCCATTCTCTCTCTGTCTCTCTCAAATAAACAAACAAGAGCCATGTAGAATACACATGGTTCTGTTATTTCCTGTCTGAAAGAATGAGAGACTCATCTTCAGGGGTGGCTGGAACAAGCTAGACTTTACTGTCATCCTTGGGTTTTTTCCAGTGTGCAGTGTTGATACTGGTGTTTTCAATTTTTTTAACCTTTTAAAAATTTTATTTGAACGGCCGGGCGTGGTGGTGCACGCCTTTAATCCCAGCACTCGGGAGGCAGAGGTAGGAGGATTGCTATGAGTTCAAGGCCACCCTGAGACTACATAGTGAATTCCAGGTCAGCCTGGACTAGAGAGAGACCCTACCTCGAAAAACCAAAAAAAAAAAAAAATTTAATTGAGAGAGAGGAAGAGGAAAAGAGGCAGACACACAGAGAGAAATGGGCACTCCAGAGCCTCTAGCCACTGCAAATGTACTCCAGACACATGCACCATCTTGTGCATCTGGCTTTATGGGGGTAATGGGGACTCAAACTCTGGTCCTTCTGCTTTGCAAACAAATGCCTTAACCATTAAGCCATCTCTCTAGCCCTCCGCCCACTCCAGGTAGGGTTTCCCTCTAGCCCAGGCTGACCCCATACTCACAGCCATCGTAACAACTCTGCCTCCTGGGTGCTGGGATCAAAAGCATGTTCCACTGCTCCCAGCTTTGAAAAATTATTTTCAGTTGATGTTTGTACTTCTCACAAATAGAGTTTGAAACAGCTGAGACCCTTCTGAACTCCGAAGTCCACATGCTGTTGGAACATCGGAAGCAGCAGAATGAGAGTGCAGAGGACGAGCAGGAGCTCTCCGAGGTCTTCATGAAAACCTTAAACTACACAGCCCGTTTCAGCCGTTTCAAAAACAGAGAGACCATTGCCAGTGTCCGTAGGTGAGTGCTAAATAACATACATATATATATATATATATATACACACACACACACACACACACAATTTATTATTTGCAAGCAAAGAGAAATAGAGGAGAGAGAGAATGGGTGCTCCAGGACTTCTAGTCACTGCAAACGAACTCCAGATGAATGTGCCACCTTGTGCATCTGGCTTTATGAGGGTACTGGGGAACCAAGCTGGGGTGATTAGGTCTTGCAGGCAAGCACCTTAACCACTGAGCTAGCTGTTGAAGTTAGCTCACACTGAAGTTAGCTTACATGCCACTGGTGTGAATCGCCAAACCAGGCACAGTTTATGGGAGGAAAAGATTTACTGAAGATCCAGGGGAAGTTCCATAACAACGAAAGAGGGTACTCCCCTTTCACAGGTCCAACAGAGAGAGAAACCCATCACCAGCACCATACACACACAAACAAAACAGGCATGGAACTAGAGAGAGAACTCTCCTTCCTCTTTATAGCCTTAGGGTGGAGGTCTTGCAACCCTATCCCAGACTTAATGGCTTCCTGAGTCTCTGGAATTTCCTTCCTGCACTGCCAACACAAGAAGGGATGTTAATTTCTAGCTCTCCTTGGCTTCATTACGTCCTCCCCCTCCTGAGAGGCTGCCTTCCTATAAACATCCTCAGAGACCCATCCAAGATAACTAAAAAGATCAAGTTGACAACAAAACCTAACAATCATGCCATCTCTCCAGCCCTTGTTTTTTTGAGGTAGGATATCCCTCTAGTCAAGGCTGACCTGGAATTCACCATGTTGTCTCAGGGTTGCCTCCCAAATGCTGGGATTAAAGGCATATGCCACCTAGTCTTTTTTTATTTTTTTTTTAAATATTTATTCTCAAACCGGGCGTGGTGGCGCATGCCTTTAATCCCAGCACTTGGGAGGCAGAGGTAGGAGGATCACCGTGAGTTTGAGGCCACCCTGAGACTACATAGTGAATTCCAGGTCAGCCTGGACTAGAGCAAGACCCTACCTTGAAAAACCAAAAAAATAAATAAATAAATAAAAATAAATAGATATTTATTCTCTGGGGGAGAGGGAATGAATGCTGCAGGACATTTTACCACCGTACCCGGCTAAGAACGTTTTTATGAATCTAGAGTCTTGGACATTTCATGGAGACCTGCTTTCTTTCCCAGGCCTCATCTAAAATATATATAGCTTTTGTCAGAAATTTAGCACTCAGGAGGCCGAGATAGGAGTATAATGTGAGTTCTGAGTCATCCTTGGCTAGAGTGAGACCCTGTCTCAAAAAACCATATATAGAGCTGAGAGATGGCTTAGTGGTTAAGGCATTGCCTGCAAAGCAGAAGGACCTGAGTTTGATTCCCCAGTGCTCAAGTAAAGCCAATTAGTGTACAAGGTGGAGCATGGGTCTGGCATTCATTTGCAGTGGCTAGAGACCCTGGCATACCCATTCTCTCTCTGCCTCTTTCTCTCGTTCTCTTTCACTGTCTCAAAATAATTTTAAGAATGTTAAAACCACATATATTTATTTTAACATATTTACCTGGACTACAGACTGGGAGATGGCTCAGTGGTTAAGAGTGCTCGCCCCTTAGCATGAGGGCCTCTCACGTTGGAGACCTGACACCCAACTTTCTTTTTTGATTGTGATCATTACTTGAATTTTTGTATTTTGGTTTTCTCCTCCTATCAGCTTGCTTCTCCAGAAAAAGCTACATAAGTTTGAATTGGCCTGTTTGGCCAACCTTTGTCCAGAGACTGCTGAGGAGTCCAAGGCTCTAATCCCTAGGTGAGTACCAATTGTGGTCATTTCTGTGGAATATGGATAAATTTCTACAGTAGGGCCCGGTAGAGTGTTGCTTAGTACATGAAGCCTTTGTTCCCTCCTCAGCACTTCATCCTGGTGGTGCATGTCCACAATCCAACACTCGGGCAATAGTAGCTTTTCTCCTAGCCACACTCTGGCATGCCTATACACACATGTGCAAATAAATAAAATCTGGGCTGGAGAGATGGCTCAGTGGTTAAGGCACTTGCCTGCAGTACGTAACAGCCTGGATTTAATTCCCAAGTCCCCACATACTGGCAGATGCTCAAAAGTGTCACATGCATCTGAAATTCATTTGTAGCAGCTGGAGCCTGGCTCACCCATTCTTTCTGTATCTCTTCTGTCTCTTTTTGCTTGCAAATAAATAAAAATATATAAGAGAAATACTGGGGCTCTAGAGATGGAGTAATGGTTAAAGACATTTGTAAAGCCCAACAATTCTCCAGTACTCATGTAAAGAAAGTGGCTCATGTGCCTAGGGTTTGTTTGCAGTGGCAGGAGGCCCTAGTGCACCCATTTTCTCTCTTTCAAATAACTAAATAAAAATATGGGGATTTCTTTTGGGTTTTTTGTTTTGTTTTTTGAGGTAGGGTCTTGTAGTCCTGGATAATCTGGAACTCACTATGTACTCTTGGGGTGGTCTCAAACTCAGGCAATGCTCCTACCTCTGCCTCCCAAGTTCTGGGATTAAAGGCGTGTTTTTATTCACGGAAGCAGGAAAAAATACTGGTGGTAGAGCAGTTATGAATAACCTACGCTAAGACATGAGCACACCTCAGAGAAGGCTGGGGAGGTTAGGTTGCCAGTTGCGAAGTCACTTATGTCTTCTGGTCTTCTTGCAGCCTGGAAGGGCGTTTTGAAGACGAGGAACTGCAGCAGATTCTTGATGACATCCAGACCAAGCGCAGCTTCCAGTACTGATCTCCAGCCTTCGCTCTGCTCCTGGGAGGGGAGGCACCACCTTCCCAGGGGCAGTTGGCTTTCCCCAGAAGTTCTGTCGCTGAAGAGACTTGGGCTTCTTTTGGTTGTTTCTGTCACTCTGTTGCCCAGGTGGTTCTCAGACTAGTGGCAATCCTGCTTCAGCATCCCAGTTGCTGAGATTTCAGGTGTGAGTCTCCACACCTGCACAGACTTTTAGAGAGGAAAGATCAGCTTGGTATTGGTCTGTTCAGATGTGACTGTTAGGCCAGTGACCTCATCTTCTTGGGGCTGCCTTGCCGAGGCTGGCTTGGCTATCTAGGCTTCCTGCAGCTGAAGCTACAAAGTGTGAGGTGGGCTCGTGTGTAGCCATCTATTGACTACCTCATACCGTGGTTTTTGTACCCCGCCTTATTTTTTGTTTCTGACATTTCATATTTTAATATCAATATGTTTTGTAGGTTTTGAAGTTAAAGTAGAATATAGAAGACTTACATAGGAAAAGAATGTTTTTACCTAGCTGTAAAAGGGAAAATAAAAGCAGTGTCATTGTTTGATATTTTTATTTTTCGTGAGTCTAGGAATCAAACTGAATCAAATGCTAGGCCCTGATATTCTTACAGAAAGGATTAGGGTTGAAGACTGTAACGAGCTCTAGCATCCTTGTCCCTAACCCTGAGCCAGAAATGAAGCTCAGCATGGGAAACAGTTATAACAGGGGTGCTGTCCCCATGTGCGGGCCCTTAGCGAGAGCTAGACAGATACAGTCTTATAGGGAGGCACTGTCTTGAAGAGAGTGTGTGAAGTCCCCTCTTCTGGAAAATCCAGTCCAAACCTATGACTGGATACTTAGCAACAGGTGATGTGGAGAGAGGGACCATGCCCTTTCCTGAAGCCAGGCAGCCTTAGGTTAGGTGGGAGAGGCTGATGACTAAACATCCTGATGTTTTACTGATCTGAAATATACCTGTTTTCTTCACAACTTGGAGCCTATTTTACCTGCTTTACTCCCTCTCTTTTCTTTTTTCTCCACCTTCCTTTTTCCATCACCACCCCTCCTTTCTGTTTTGGGATGGGCTGTTGAACCCATGGTCTCAAGCTTGTTGGGCACGTGTTCTTCCACTGAGCTACAGCTCCACTGGTTCATTCTTTCCAACAGCATGTTATGAATTCATGGTCCAAGTTGAGGAAAAAACAAGTTTGGCTTTAAAAGTCAAGTAAACCAGGTGTATGGTGGCTCCTGCCTTTAATCTCAGCACTCAGTCTGAGCTAGGTTGAGACTCTGCCTCAAAAAATATATAAATAAATTATTTTTATGCATTTTGTCTATTTCTGAAATAACAGTTTCTAAACAATGTTAGCTGGGTGTGGTAGCACAGGCATGTATTTGTAGCTACTTCTGAGGTTGAGGGAGGATGGTAAATCCAAGGGCTGGCTGGACTGGGTAAGTTAGTGGCAACTTGTCTAAGGAAAAGTAACAATAAAGCTGGTGACAGAGCTTGGGTAGTGTTCAGATCCTACACAAAACCTAAAAGTTCCAGTTCCTCTGCTGCTTAAGAAAAAGTGCCATGGATGGTGGGGCACCCCTTTGATCCTAGCACTTAGGAGGCAGAAGTAGGATCACTGTGAGTGTGAGACCAGCCTGGGACTAGAATTCCAGGTCAGCCTGGGCTAGAGTGAGACCCTGCCTCAAAAAGAAAGACACAAGCACACAAAACCCTGAGATGTAAGTTACTAGAATTTACTCAGTTGCCAGCATGGTTACATGTGGGAGGTCGTGAGTGCTGGGTATCCTCAGCCCTTCTGCTGATTTAGGAACACTGATAAGAACCCCCATATGTAGCCGGGCATGGTGGCTCATACCTTTAATCCTAGCCTTGGGAGGCAGAGGTAGGAGAATTGCTGTGAGTTCAAGGCCAGCCTGAGCTAGAATGAGACACTACCTCGATAAAAACAAAACAAAGCAAGAACCCCCATATGTAATACTCAGCTCATAATGTAAATTTCCCGAAGAATTGTGAGTCAGGCATCAATCCCTGTGTTTGGTATTACATGAAGGCAGTTGAGCTGGGCATGGCACATCCCAGCAGGAGGGCAGTGTGAGTAAATGTGTAGTCCAGGATGCTGAATTCCATCTGACCTGGAGCAGCAGTTACAACTGAGCACAGCTTCCTGGTCTGAGCAGCAGGAAGGCTGAGGCAGGAGATCCTCAAGCCAAGATGTAGTGGAACACACTGCCACCCCCTATCAAGGAAAATATACCAAAAAAATTAAGAGCCAGAATGGTGGACACCTTTAATCCCAGCACTTGGGAGGCCGAGGTAGAAGTATCTTTATGAGTGAAGATTTGGAGTGAGTTCTATATCAGCCTGGGATGTAGCGAGACCTTGCCTCAAAAAGAAGAAATAGTCTATGTGCAGCCAGGCGTGGTGGGCACATCTTTAATTCCAGCACTCGGGAGGCAGAGGTAGGAGAATCTCCGAGAGTTTGAGGCCACCCTGAGACTACATAGTGAATTCCAGGTCAGTCCAAGGTAGAGCAAGAACCTACTTCAGAGAAAGAAAAACCAAAAAGAATTTTACTTGAGGGGAGGGCAGCGGGGAATTGGGGATAACAACTCATTGTTTGCCCACTAAATGTTGTAACTCATTATGGACAATAAATTATTAAAAAAAAAAAATTTAAAAAAAAAAAAAAAAAAGAATTTTACTTGAGCACAGCGCCAGGGCCTCTTGCTCTCCGGGTGCTTGCATCACTTTTAGTTAATGTGGGTGGCTTGGGATTTGAACCTATGTGGGGTAGACCTTTCAAGCAGATGCCTTTTTTAAAAAAAAATCATTTATTTACTATTTATCTGAGAGAGTGTGAGAGAGAAAGGGGCAGAGAATGGGTGTGTGTCGCAGTCAGCCACATGCCACTGGGATGAATCTTCAAACCAGGCACAATTTGGGGGAGGAAAATATTTATTGAAACTACAGACTGAGGGGAAGTTCCATAACAGCAAGAGGCTGGCCCTCTTTCACAGGTCCAAGCAGAGAGAAAAACCCACCACCTACACCACACACAGAGAACAGGGAACAGGCAGGGAGGAATTTCTTCTTTATATAGGCTTAGGGTGGTATCTTTCAATCCTATCCCAGACTTAATGGCTTCCTGAGTCTCTGGAATTTCCTTCATGGCTCACACAGGAAAGGATGTTTACTTCCAGCTTCTTTGAGCTTCTTTACATCCTGCCCCTTGCTGAGAGGTTGCCTTCCTGTAAACATCCTCAGAGACCCACCCAAGATAATTAAAAAGATCCAAGTTGACAACAAAACCTAACCATCACAGTGCACCAGGGCCTCCAGCACTGCAAACTGCAGACACATGGTCCACACTGTGCATCAGGCTTTGAGTGGGTACTGAGGAATTGAATTCAGGTCCTTCTGCTTTACAGGCAAGCACCTTAACAGCTGAGCCATCTCTCCAGCCCTCAAGCAAATGTCTAACTACTGAGCCATCTTCTTAGCCTCCTCAAAGAGGATTTTTATTTATTTTCAAGGAGAGGTAATGAGTGCACCAGGCCTCCAGCCACTGCATATGAACTCCAGATGCATGTACCACTTTGTGTATCTGGTGTTATGTGGGTCCTGGGGAACTGAACCCAGGCCATCAGGCATTGCAAGGAAGCACTTTAATTGCTGAACCATCTTTCCAGCCCCCAGGATTTTTGGTATTTGTAATTTGATACGGTTTTGTGTAGCCTAAATGCTAGGATTACAGATTGTGTATTATGCCCAGTAAGATCAAAGAACATTTGAACTGGGTGTACTGAGGAGAGCCCATAATTCCACATTTCAGAGATAAAAGCAGGAGGATCCAAAATTGGGGCAAGTCTGAGCTACATTTCAAGACCTTGTTCAAACAAGCAAAAATACCAAAGATTTCACCATAGAATTAGGCACTACTGAAGTTTAGAAAGTGGATTGGCTTGGAAGTAAAATCCAGCTGCAAAAGTGGCTCGTGTGTCTGGCAATTTGCAGCAGCAAGACACTCTGGGATACCCGTCCACACAGGTGTAAAATAAAATTTAAAAAGTAAGCAGGAAGCCTGGCGTGGTGGCACACGCCTTTAATCCCAGAACTCGGGAGTCAGAGGTAGGAGGATTGCCATGAGTTCAAGGCCACCCTGAGACTACATAGTGAATTCCAGGTCAGCCTGGACTAGAGAGAGACACTACCTCAAAAAACCAAAAAAAAAAAAAAAAAAGTAAGCAGAATGTGGTGGTACAAGTTTTTAATTCCAGCATTTGTGAGGCAGAGGTAAGAGAATCCCTGTGGGTTCAAGGCCAGCCTGGTACTACTGAGTCCAAAATCAGCCTTGGGCTAGAGTGAAATTCTACTTCTAAAAACCAAAAGCAAACAAAACCTGTTAACACTCTTATGTAAGATTGCACAGAGCAGCTCCTGCAAAAATGGGTTTCTTAGCTGGGCGTGGTGGCACACGCCTTTAATCCCAGCACTCGGGAGGCAGAGGTAGGAGGATCACCATGAGTTCAAGGCCACCCTGAGACTACATAGTGAATTCCAGGTCAGCCTGGGCTAGAGTGAGACCCTACCTCAAAAAACCAAAAAAAAAAAGGGTTTCTTGTTAAAATATGTATTTGCAATGTATGTGTGTGTGTGCATATGCATGTACTCACACCAGGGTCTCTTACTGCAGTGAATGCATATCTCCTCTAGGTGGGTGGCTGGTTAATTGAACTCAGGCTTGTGGGCTTTGCAAACAAGCACCTTTAACCATTGAGCCATCTCCCCAACTCCAAAACTGGGTTTCTTCAGAGTCTATTGCAAATGGCTCTACTCAGAAATTTGCTTCTGCCACAAAACAAATTCTCAAAAAGCAGGAATGGTTATTTAACAATCTAGAGCATCACTGGCCTTAGGATTTTAGCTTTAAAATTTTCTATATTGTATCTGGGTGTGGTGGTGAACATCTTTAATCCCAGCACTCGGAAGGCAGAGGTAGGAGTATCACCATGAGTTCAAGGCCATCCTGAGACTACATAGTGAATTCCAGGTCAGCCTGGGCTAGAGTGAGACCCTACCTCGAAAAAAAACAAAACAAAACAAAAATTTCTATATTGTACCTGTGTGTACATGGGCATGCCAGGGTCTCTTGCTGCTACAAACTAACTCCACTTGGTGTTGGGTTTTAAGTCAGTGGTGGGTAATTGAACCCTTGCCAGCAGGCTTTGTCAGCAAACACCTTTGGCCTTAGTGCTGTAAGGCATTAACCTTCTATTTCCTGGAAGATGGGGTGGTCATTGTGAAGACATTTTGTTATTTTCAGTACAGGGATATCCCTAGCTGTGTGGTTTCTCTCCTCCTGTAATTCCTTTATTTGCATTCAAAAGAGAAGTGGGCTGATTGCCTTAGAGCCCAGATGTTTGTGGTTAGACACTCTCAAGTGTTTTAGGACCTTCTTGAAACTACCCCAACCTGGGGGTTAAAGACACACACACACACACACACACAAAAAAAAAAAAAAAAAAAAAAACACAAACAAACAAACAAAAACACACACAAAAAAAAACACAACTCTTTAACGCTTTCATTCTGCACGTGCATAAGGTGCTGGGGCTTGAACTCAGGGCTTCCTTCCTGCTCATACTTTATTGGAGACTTATCCCAACCTGCTCTTTAAGACTCCTTTGACATTTCATTAATTAAAGGAGGTTTATTCAGTTTCCAGCTTACAGACTAAGATAAAAGAGGAGAGCGACATGACAGGGTTCCAGCTGTCCTGTGATCTGTTTTCCAGCTAAGTCCCTTGGTCTGGCTCAGGGGCTACATGGGACAGGGCTGGGTGTTGCTGCTGTTGTAAGATGTTCCTGGAGCAGCTGGGCATCTAGCCTTGAGAAAACGAAGGGGTAGAAAGTTTCAGTCCAGCCACAAAGTGGCTGCTGCGTTCATGACCTCACAGCAGCTGTTTAACTCAAACCCTGAGCAATATTGGAGCCACCAACATGTCATGGGTGATGGAGGACAGAGCAAAGAAAGACATCAAAATGCTAGTTGGAAAGATGAAGGGGTTCGGTGGAAGGGGGAGAGAGAGGGAGACAAAAGAAGGTAGTGGGATTGTGATCAAAATACATTATGAAGCCGGGCGTGGTGGTGCACTTCTTTAATCCCAGCACTTGGGAGGCAGAGGTAGGAGTATCTCTGTGAGTTTGAGGCCAGCCCAAGACTACATAGTGAATTCCAGGTTAGCCTGGGCTAGAGAGACCCTACCTAGAAAAACAAACAAATACAACTTTTGGATTGGAAAGATAGCTCAGTGGTTAAAGGTGCTTGCAAAGTCTGGTAGCCAGGGTTCGATTCAATTCCTCACTATCCAGATGCATGAAGTGTTGCATGCATCTGGAGTTCCTTTGCAATGATAAGAGGTACTGGCATGCTCATTCCCTGTCTTTCTCTGCTTGCAAATACATATAAAAGTTTTAGCCAGGTGTAGTGTGGCTCACACCTGTAATCTCAGCACTTGGAAGACTGAAGTGGGAGGATCCCTGTGGGTTTGAGACCAGCTTGCGGCTAGAGAGTGTTTCAGGTTAGCCTGGACTATAGTGAGATCCTGTCTTGGAAAAAGCAAAAACAAACAAAAGTTTCAGTCCAGGCAGAACCATGGTAACTTTGAGGCCAAAGCAAGACCAGTCTCAAAGAAAAAATGGCACAGCTCCGCTTAGGAGAGAAGGTGGAATAGGGTTGAAGTGCAGAGAACAGACTGAAGAAGCTGGACTTTCACGGAGGGTGAGGCCTCAGCACTAGAGCAGATGCCCAGCACACACAGGGCCCTGCACCACAAACAACAGTTCAAGAACAAACTGGAGGGCTGGTGAGATGGCTCAGCAGTTAAGGCACTTGCCTCCAGTGCCCAAGGCCCCGGGTTCAATTCCCCAGGACCCAAGGTGGTGGCCCTGGTGTGCTCTCTCTCTCTCTCTCTCTCTCTCTCTCTCTCTCTCTCTCTCTCTCTCTCTCTCTCTCTCTCTCTGCTTGAAAATGAATTAATAAAATATTTTTTCAAAAAAGAACAAACTGGAAGGTGCTGAGGTTTCAGATGTGAGCTGACCTGGGGGATGTGCCAGGGACATTGGATTTTACTCCAAGCACTATTTGGAGGCTTGAAGTAAGGAGAGAAACAAGTTCTGATGCCTGCTTGAAACAGGCTGTTCCAGCTGCAGAGTTGAAAATGAGGGGAAACTGAAAAAGACAAGCAGGAGGGCAGTTAGGAACTGATTCATCCATTAAGCAACATGGCTTAGAAGGGTTGGAACTTTCTGTACAGGGTATTTTAGGCTTTGGGCCACTTACGGTTTCTGTCACATGTCCTCAAGTCTGTGTGTGTGTGCACGTGTGTATCTGAGCTGGCAATCAAACCAGGACTTAGGGCATGAGCTCTCACACTAAGAGGCATGCTTGGCCTGAGGACTCAGTTGGTAGGCTGCCTGCCCAGCATCTAAGAAGCCCTGGGTTTGTTCCTCAGAACCACATATACAAGAAAGAGCCAAAAGAAGTTAAATACTACAGTTCCTTGCCTTCACTTTTATTTTTTAATTTATTATATATATATATATATATATATATATATATATATATATATATATATATTTTTTTTTTTTTTTGAGGTAGGGCTTCACTCTAGTCCAGGCTGACCTGGAATTTATTATGTAGTCTCAGGGTGGCCTCAAATTTACAGCAATCCTCCTACCTCTGTCTTTCCCATCCTGGGATTAAAGGCATGTGCCACCACGTGTAGCTAAAATATTTTTAATTTATTTTCAAACCGAGGGAGGGGGAGGGAAAGAGAGGGTTTGGATGCACCAGGGCTTCTTGCCAATGCAAAGGAAGTCTATATGTATCAGATGGGTGCTGGGAATTGAACCAGGCTGATAGGCTTTGTAAGCAAGTGCCTTTAACCACCAAGCCATCTCCTCAGCCCTGCCTTCACTTTTAAATAATTCTGTGTTGGGGGAGAATTGATCGATCACGCATAAAATTCAGTGAAATATATATGATAACATAAGTATATTCATTTATTTTTGAGGTAGGGTCTCACTCTAGCCTAGCTGACCTGGAACTCACAGTGTAGTCTCAGGATGGCCTCAAACTCACAGCAATCCTCCTACCTCTGCCTTCTGAGTACAGGGATTAAAGGTGAGTGCCACCATGCCTGGTACATAGTTGTATATATTTTTAAATATTTTATTTGTTCATTTTCAAGCAGAGAGAGAGAGAGAGAGAGAGAGAGAGAGAGAGAGAGAGAGAGAGGAGAGAGGAGAGAGAAAGAGAGAGAATGGGCAAGTCAGGGCCTCTAGCTGTTGCAAAAGATCCAGATGCATGTGCCACATTGCCACATTGTGCATCTGGCTTTTCATGGGTACTGCTGGGGAATCGAGCCAGAGTCCTTAGGCTTTGTAGGCAAGTGCCTTAACTGCTGAGCTATCTCTCCAGCGTTGATTTTAAAACACACAAACCTTGTGGGCCCAGTGGTAAAAGGCCTGCATTCCTAACTAAACTATGTTAGGGGCAAAGGCAAGACGATGGCAAATTCAACGTCTGCCTGGACTACACAGTGAGTTCAAGGTAAGTATGGATAATTTAGTGAGACTGTCTTAAAATTAACAAATGTAAAAAGAAGGCAGGTGATTCAAGCTCAGTGGTCCAGCGCTTGACAAAGTCTGGAGTGTTTGTCAAAATACTTTCGTATGGATATTGTCTCATTAATATTCTGGGACTGGGGAGATGGCTCAACACTTAAAGGCACTTGCTTGCAAAGCCTACTAGCCCTAGTTCAATGGTGTTTTGCAGTGGCAAAAAATCCTGGCATGGAGCCAGGCGTGGTGGTGCACGCCTTTAATCCCAGCAACAGGGGAGCAGAGGTAGGTGGATCTATGTGAGTTTGAGGCCACCCTGAGACTACAGAGTGAATTCCAGGTCAGCCTGGGCTAGAGCAGGGCCCAACCTGGAAAAACTAAAACCAAAACAAAACAAACTTCAAAGGTTTGAACATTTTTTTGGAGGGGTTTTTGAGGTAGGGTCTCACTTCAGCTCAGTCTGACCTGGAATTCACTCTGTAGTCTCAGGGTGGCCTTGAATTCACGGCAATCCTCCTACCTCTGCCTCCCGAGTGCTGGGATTAAAGGCGTGAGCCACCACGCCCGTGGTTAGAAAACAGCCGGTGGGGGCTGTTTTCTAACTTGCCTCTTGACTTGAATCAGGTAGTGGCCCTGACGGCTAAATTCACAGATAAGCACAGAGATTGAACAAGGTCAAGTGCCTGGCCCACGATTTGGCTCTTGGTGGGCTTTGCAAACCACTACTCTACACTACCTTCGGACAAATATGAAATTCGAATTTTGCAAAATGGGACATTTTCTGACAGCACACAGGCTAGCTCCTGGCGCCGCCGCAGCCTCACAAAGGACAGCCCCCGTCCGCCCCGCCCCCTCCCCGTCCGCCCCGCCCCCTCCCCGTCCGCCCCGCCCCTCCCCGTCGGCCCAGGCCCCGCCTCCGCCCTGCAAGGGCAGGCCCCGCCCCCAGCCCGCGCACATGCGCACACCAAGCCCTACGGGAAGCCCGCGGTCTAGGACCACGAGACGTAGCGCCGTAGGGCGGTGCGTGGTGACGTCCGCACGTACGCTCGGTGCCTCACCGGGGAAGATGGCGGCTGCTCCTTTGAAGGGGAGGAATTGAGGGCGGGGGAGACGGCCGGGGGCCCCCGGGAGAGGCTTTCCCTTCTGTGAAGACGGACGCTTCTCCGGCCGTCGGGAGCTCAGCTCGCGCCCGCGCGGTGAGTGCGGCGCCGGCGCCCGAGCCTCCTGCACCGGTGGCGGCGCTCCGCCATTTTTGGGCCCGGCCGTTGCGTGCTTGGGGGACGGGGCGCACGCCCGAGGGGCCGGCCGAGCTCCGGAGCTCCGTGCGGGCCGTGGGGCTGCGCTTGCCCTGCCCTGCAGGTGCGGACGGGACGTGAAGTTTGCAGGAGCGCGGCGCGGGGCCGCGGAGGCCTGGCTTGCGGGCGTGCGGCGCGGCGCGGCGCGGCGCGGGGGACGGGGCCGGGGTCGGGGCCGGGGTCGGGGCGCCGCTGCGGCCCGCAGCCCTGCCCCTTCGAGGTTCTAGACCACCGTGTTCCTTAGCCCCCTACTAGCAAGCGTACCTGGATTTTTTGGGGAGACCTTCTGGCAACTAGACACTTAGGATCTTAGAAAGCATTTTTTCACTTTTCGTATTTTTGATCTTTATCTTTTCCAAAGTAGGGTCTCGCTCCAGCCCAGGTTGACCTGGAATTCACTGTGTAGTCTCAGGCTGGCCTTGAACTCACGGCGATCCTCCTGCCTCTGCCTCCCCAGTGCTGGGATTAAAGGCCTACCATGCCCGGCGTGTGTTTTCTTTTTGTTGGTGTCCTGTGTTTTCTCCAGCTATGCTGGCCTTGCGTTTCCCATCCTCAGCCTCCTGAGTGCACGCGCAGGATCTCAAGCACAGGTGCCATAGACTGGGCTATTCCCGTTTTGCTTTGTCGTTTTGAGGCTGAGTCTCGCTCTAAACCAGGCCACTTTAGAATTCGCTCTGTGGCTCAGTCATCCTGCCCTCAGCCTCCCAAGTGTTGCGATGGAATTTGGTTTGTAGCTGAGGTCCTCCTGCCTGCTTGCGTATTTTCAGTGTTGCGGTGACAGGCATGGGCCACCACACCTGATCTAGCATTCCTGTTACCAAAAAAAAGTAAGAACGAGAAAATAAATGTTGATACTTGAGTAACCCTTATGGTTAGGGGCTTTTACTGATTAAGGAGGAGGTGGGTCTATAGAGAATTGTGTACTATGGATTATTTGTAGACTCCAGGCTGACCTGGAATTCACTGTAATCTCAGGGTGACCCCGAACTCACAGTGATTCTCCTACCTAGCTGTGTCTCCCGAGTGCTGACATTAAAGGTGTCTGCCACCAGGCCAGGCTTAGATTCAGTGTTTTAAACTGCATTCTACTCTGGAGGCATTCATTAACTTTGGAAGACAGAGATGAAAAAGCACACCTTTTGGTTTTCGAGGTAGTGTCTCACTCTAGCTCAGGCTGACCTGGAACGCCCTATGTTGTCTCAGGGTGGCCTCAACTCATGGTGATCCTTCTACCTCTGTCTCCCAAGTGCTGGGATTGCCACCATGCCCGGCTTGGGGTCACAACTTTTAACTACCCTCTGGCTCTAACGAGCGCAGTATTTTTTGGTGGATGCAGTTCTATAGATGTTCAGTTCAAGCACTGCTGTGACTTCCTTAAAAGAAAACACATAATTGTTCCCCTGGTGGCAGTTTTCTTTTTCTTTCTTTTTTTTTTTTAAATATTTATTCGTTTTCAAGCAGGGGGGGGGGGAAGAGAGAGCGCACCAGAGCCACCACCTTGTGGGTCTGGCTTATGTGGGACCTGGGGAATTGAACCCCGGGGCCTTAGGCACTGGAGGCAAGTGCTTTAACCGCTGAGCCATCTCCAGCCCGCAGTTTTCTTTTTCTAATCTTAATTGCGGTCAATCCCCCCTTTATTTTTATTACTGGTAGATGCCTTTCCGTTTTTAATTGTCTTCCTTGCCAGTGGAAGATAAACTATTGTATAGATTTGAATCTGTTTGTGGTAAGACATATAGCCTATTTGATTTTCCTCCCATGCTCCTGGGAAGAATTTTGGTAGAAAGTTGGCTTACATCATAGTGTAAGTTGTTATCTGTGAAGTTGACAGTGTAGTTTTTATTTCTTTCTTTGGTTATTGAAAAATACTAAATGACCACTTTTGCTTTAATCATATTTTTATTGTCCATTTGGAAGTGTATATTACAGCTCTTTGCCAAGTAACAAAAAGTTTAGTCCTAGCACAGGGAAGTCAGAGGTGGGAGGATCCCTTGAGTTCAAGGCCAGCCTGAAACTATAGAGTGAGTTCCCAGATCAGTTTGGACTAGAGTGAGATCCTACCTTGAGCCCCCCTCCCCCAAGAAAAGTTCATATTGTATATTGTTTTGGGGGGGAGGAATGATACTTGATTATTGCTAAGATGAAACTTGTATTTTAAAATAATAATGTAAGGTTATACTATAAAGCTGACTTCAACAAAGATATTGGTGAAAGTTTTTTAAGTTTATGGAGGCATTTATATAATCCTTTTGGGGTTGCTTAGCAAAATTATTGGTATTTTACAAGTATTTTAAATTTAATTAAGAGAGGGAGAGAATGGATGTGCTATGGCCTTCATCAACTGCAAATGAACTTCAGGTGTATGTGCTACTTTGTGTATCTGGTTTCAGGAGGGTGCTGGGGAACCCTTTACGCCTTAACTGTCCAGCTGTCTTTCTAGGTCCCCTTGCAAGTTTTTTTTTTGGGGGGGGTAGGGTCTCTCTCTAGCCCAGGTTAACCTAGAACTTACTTTGTAGTCCCAGGCTAGCCTTGAACTCACAATGTTCCTCCTACCGCTGCCTCCCAGGTGCTTGGATTAAACCTTTGAACTGAACCTGGGGCCTTAGGCACTGGAGGCAAGTGCCCTAACCGCTGAGCCATCTCTCCAGCCCTTAACCTTCTGTTTTCATGCTTTTTTTTTTGGTGATCCCAATTAGTTTAATTGTGGTTGCTTACAAACACATTGGTGAGGGGAATTTACTGGTAGAGTATGACCAATTTACCAGTAGTCATTGAAGAAAGGAAAAGTCTCCACTTACCCGGGCATTGAGGGAAGCTTCTTCCCAATCCTGACAGAATGTTGAAGATGAAGAGTATACTCTTGCCCAGGTCCTTTGCGGGTAACCACAGCTGGTATGAGTTCTTGAGTGCAGCATCCAGGCCATGTTTGTCTGGAAGATGGCACTGAAATTACAAGAGGACAGGCACATGCTGTAGCACCATGCCTGGCACACTTAACTTTGTTTTCTGTCCCTTTTAGTGCTGTACTTGTAAGGAGTAACTTTTGTGTGTGGGCACATGCGTGCCATAGTTTATTTGTGAAGGGCAAAGGACAGCCTTGCCTTCCACTTTGTTTAGGCAGGGTCTCTCTTGTGGTTCTTGGCTGCATACAACAGCCTTGCTGACAGTGGAGCTTCCTAGATTCTCCATTTTGCCTGCCAACCCACAGCGGTAGGACTTGCTACTTTGTACATGTGGCTTTTACCTGGGTACTGGGGGACTGAACCCCCGGTGGCAGGCTTTACAGCCAGGTGCCTGTAACCACTGCCCTTCATCATCCCCCCCCCCCCATAGGGTCTTGCTCTAGACCAGGCTGACCTGGAATTTACTGTGTAGTATCAGGATGTTCTCAAATTCACTGCCATCCTTCTATCTCTGCCTCCTGAGTTAAAGGTGTGGGCCACCATGCCTGGCTGTACCCAGCTTCAAAAAATTTATTTATTTATTTAAGAGAGAGTATGGGGCATGCCAGGACCTCCTGACCACTGCAAGCAAACTTCCGATGCATGCTCCACATTGTGCATCTGGCTTTACACCAGTGCTGGGCAGATGGCACAGAAGTTAAAGGCACCTGTTTGCAAGGCCTGATGGCCTCTGTTTAATTCCCCAGCATCTACCCACATAAGCCAGGCACAATAGTGTTGCATGTGTCTGTTAATCATTTTCAGAGACAGGAGAATCTGGCAGGCCTACACACATGCACATATGCAAGTAAATAAACATTTATTTGTTTGCAAGCACAGAAAGACAGAATGGGCGTGCAAGGGCCTGCAGCTGCTGCAAATGAACTCCAAAGTGCATCTGGGGGAAGCAAAGTCGGGTTGTTAGGTTTTGCAGGCAAGTTTCTTATCCACTGAGCCATCTCTCCAGCCCTCCTTTTTCCTTTATTTGAAGAAAGGAGCCTCACTATGTAGCCCAGGCTGGCCAGGCTCCTGAGTGTCTTACCTTAGCCTCTTAAATGCTGGTGTGTTATCTTGCCTGTTTTTCTTTCTTTTTCTTTTTTAAAATATTTATTGCCGGGTGTGGTGGTGCATGCCTTTAATCCCAGCATTTGGGAGGCAGAGGTAGGAGGATCACCATGAGTTCGAGGCCACCTTGAGACTACAGAGTGAATTCCAGGTCAGCCTGGGCTAGAGCGAGACCCTATCTTGAAAAACCAAAAAAAAAAAATTTTATTTGAGAGAGACAGAAAGAGGCGTGCAAGCAACAGAGAGACGATATGTGAGAATAGATTATTGGGAGTGAGTGAGACAGAGAGACATAGAGAATATGTGAGAGTAGATTATTGGGAGCGAGAGAGAGAGAGAGAGAGAGAGAGAGAGAGAGAGAGAGAGAGAGAGAGGAGAGAGAGAGAAAATGTATGTGAGAGTAGATTATTGGTGAGTCAAGGCTTCCTGCTACTACAAATGAACTCCAGATGCAGGCTCTACTTTTACATCTGGCTTTATGTGGGAACTGGGAAATCAAATCCAGGCCATCAGGCTTTACAAGGAAGCTCTTTTAAATGTTTAGCCATCCCTGTAGCTTCCCCTGCCCCCTCTTTTCTTTTTCTATTTATTTGTTTGCAAGCATAGATAAACACAAAACGGGAACACCCAAGCCTTTAGCCATTATAAATGAATTCCAAATGCATGTGCTACTGTGCATGCATCTGGCTTTATGTGGGTACTGGGGAATTGGATGTGGGTCTTTAGGCTTTGCAGGCAAGTCCCTAACCACTTAGCTATATTTTCAGCTTGTTTTCTTTTTCTTGAGTGTATGTCTCTGTTGCCTAGGGCTTTGCTATGCTTTGAACTTTTGTACTACTGTGTGTCATCTTCCCAGTTTCCCGAGCAGCCGAGACCACAAGTACATGCTACCTTAACTTAAAAAAATCAAATTAAGCCGGGTGTGGTGGCGCACGCCTTTAATCCCAGCATTCGGGAGGCAGAGGTAGGAGGATCGCCGTGAGTTCAAGGCCACCCTGAGACTACAGAGTGAATTCCAGGTCAGCCTGGACTAGAGTGAGACCCTGCCTCGAAAAACCAAAAAAAAAAAAAATCAAAAGTTATTTTTATTTTTTATTCTTATTTGAGAGGGAGGGAGGGACAATGAGAGAGAAAGAATATGAATATGGGCATACCAGGGTCATGGCACTGCAAAGGGTTATCGAACCCAAGTGGTAGGCTTTGCTAGCAAGTGCATTTAACCTCTGAGCCATCTCCCCAGCCCTAAAATTAATTTTTATTATTACTGTTTTATTTATTTAATTTATTTATTTTAAGGTAGGGTCTCTAGCCCAGGCTGACCTGGAACTCACTCTGTAGTTTTAGGCTGACCTTGAACTCACAGGGATACTTAGACCTTGGCCTCCCAAGTGCTGGGAATAAAATCATGCACCAAGCCTGGCCTATTACTATTTTTTTAAATTACTTATTTAGCTGGGCATGACACTTCTTTAGTCACACAGAAGCTGGAGGATTGCAGTGGGTTTGAGGCCAGCCTGAGACTACCTAGTGAATTTCAGCTGACTAGAAGGGCGACCTTACCTTCAAAAACAAACAAAAAATAAAATTACTTATTTGCCTGTGTGTGTGTGGTTTAGAGTTACGCTTTTTTTTATATTTTATTTATTCATTTTCAAGCAGAGAGAGAGAGAGAGAGAGAGAGAGAGAGAGAGAGGAGAGAGAGAGAGAGAGAACCAGGGCCACCACCTTGTGGGTCTGGCATATGTGGGTACTGGGGAATTGAACCCGGGCCTTAGGCACTGGAGACAAGTGCTTTAACCGCTGAGCCAGCTCTCCAGCCCTAGAGTTACACTTGCCCCAGGGTCTTTTGCCAATGCAAATGAACACCAGCTCCTTGCATCACTTTTTTCTTCTGAGTTTATGATGGTGCTGGTGAAATGAACCTAGGCTGGCAGGCTTGGTAAGCAAGTGCAGTGCCTTTAACCACTAAACCATCTCCCCAGGTTCCAACCTTAACTTTTATTTATTTATTTAGAGAGTGGATGGGCGTACCAGGGTCTCTAGGCACTGCAAACAAATGCCAGACACATGTACCACCTTGTGCATCTGGCTTTATTGGGCACTGGGAAATAGAACTCAGGTTCTTAGGCTTTGCAGGCAAGTTACTTAACTGCTGAGTCATCTCTCCAAACCCCCCCCTCTTTTTTTTTTTTTTTTTTTTGGTTTTTCGAGGTAGGGTCTCACTCTAGCCCAGGCTGACCTGGAATTCACTCTGTAGTCTCAGGGTGGCCTTGAGCTCACTGCGATCCTCCTACCTCTGCCTCCCGAGTGCTGGGATTAAAGGCATGCGCCACCACGCCCAGCTTTTTTTTTTTTTTTTTTTAAAGATGTTGTATAGCCTAGGCTGATCAACTTTATACCTTGAGCTGGGACCACAGGCATGTACCATTGCACCTTCCTCCTGTTAAAATAACTTTTATTTTGTGGTACCTGGGTCTTTGGAGTGCTAGACTAGCAGTGAACCTGTGAGCTGCATTCCTCTACTCTTAGTGTTAACTATTTTAAACTGCAATTCAGTGTTGTTAGAATGAGTAGATACATATTGTGTAACAGATCCCTAGGACTTTTCCATCATGCATAACTAAAATTCTATACTCTTAAAACTAGCTCCCAATTTCCTCCCTGACTGTACTAGTCTAGGCTGCTAATTAATTCTTTACATTGCTTACATAATTGGAATCATAAAATACTTTTTTGTGTGATCGGCTTACTTTACTTAATATGATAGCCTCAGGATTTCTCAGTGTTGTAGCATATGACAGAATTTCTTTTTCCAGCTAAATAATATTTTATTGCATTCGTATTGGCTAGTTTTTAGTTGTTGTGACAAAATACTGACCCAGAAGTAACTTTAGAGTTTGTGACTACAGTCCATCATGGCAGGGAAGGTGTGGGGCAGGAGCATGAAGCCAGGCTGGTCACATTATAAGACATAGGAAGGAAGCAGAAAGTGCCAAGTGCTGTGCTCAGCTAGTTCCCTACTTTTATGTAGCCCATAGAATAGACTTCGTGCCCCCCCCTTGGGTCTTTACACTTTAACATAATCTGGAAAGTCCCTCCCAAACATATTTAGAGATTTGCTTCCATGATGAGTCTAAATTCTGGGAAGTTGACAGCTCAGATTATTTTAGTATGGAATAAAAAAAAATTTTTTTTTTTCAAGGTAGGGTCCCACTCTAGTCCAGACCGAACTGGAATTCACTATGTAGTCTCAGAGTGGCCTCAAACTCATGGCGATCCTCCTCCGTGTCTCCTGAGTGCTGTGTGCTGTGATTAAAGGCATTTACCATCATGCCCCTGCTAAATTCCCCCCCCCCCCCCAGGTAGGGTCTTGATCTAGTCCAGGCTGATCTGGAATTCACTATGTAGTCTCAGGGTGGCCTTGAACTCATGAAGATCCTCCTACCTTTGCCTCTCGAGTGCTGGGATTAAAGGCGTGCACCACCATGCCCGCCTCAGGCTAAATTTTTTTTTTTTTCTTCGAGGTAGGGTCTCGCTCTAGTCCAGGCTGACCTGGAATTCACTATGTAGTCTCAGGGTGGCCTCGAACTCATGGTGATCCTCCTACCTCTGCCTCCCGAGTGCTGGGATTAAAGGCGTGCGCCACCACGCCCGGCCTAGGCTAAAATTTTTTTTAAAGATTTTCATTTATTAGGGAGGGAGGGAGGGAGGGAGGGAGAGAGAGAGAGGAAGGGGAGAGGAGGGGGAGAGGAGAGGAGAGGAGA
>PVHP010027446.1:0-23858 GCA_004024765.1 Zapus hudsonius | reverse complement strand
GTGTGTGTGTGTGTGTGTGTGTGTGTGTGTGTGTGTGTGTGTGTGTGTGTGCAATCCTGGAGCTCTTAAAGGAAAGAAAATGAGCTGGGTTTTGAGAACTAGCATCGAACTCCACACAGTCACTGTGATTTCCCTTGTCACGAGTGATGGTAATGTCTCCTGGTATTTACCGTGTTACATATATTAATTGGGGCTGCATATCAAGTCCACTGATCTGTTAAAAGAGTCCATTGTGTTGTCCTTCAACAGGCATACTTCTCATCACTGGAGTAGGTTAAAGTTAGTAAGCTCGAACGAAAAGTTTGTTTCTGCATTTCTTCCCAAGCTCATGAATGCCTCTCTGGCCATCCGTGTCTTATAGTGAGGCCATGGATCCTCGGATCCTTTTTGCAGAGCAGGGGACTGTAGCAGGGATTTCAGAGCACAAGGAAGAAAGGACCTTACAACGGAGTACACCTGGTTAGATTGCACAATACAGTCATGTACCCATACAGCTTTTCCACTGCATAAAACAATAAACCATAAAGAATGATGGGTTTTTTTTCAAATTAAGTTTTCACTTATGCTCATGTCTTCTGAAGAAAAATGTGAAGATAGCATTTTTTTTATGAAGGCTCAAAATAAAATTTCTGCTGTGTAAAAAATTTAAAAAATAGAACGAATGCAACATTAATGCCTAAAAAGACATACAGTATGTAATTAAACTCAACTTTATCAGCTCCAACGTTCATTAATGGATTCTAAGCCTGAGGAGCTATGACGTTCTTTAAGAGACAATCAATAACCCATTAAAATTGTGACACACACTTGGAACCTAATTACCAGCCATGGAGTACACGTGGTCCATTTAATAAGATAGTAGTGCTTAGAGGTTGAGCAAAGGTCCATGAGGGTTAATCAACATTGGCTTGTATTTCACCCAAATCTACGCCTCAATTTTTCCTTTATAATACCATCTAGGAAAAAAATGTTAATTAGAGCTGTTCAGTACACTTTTCTCTTCTTTCTAAACTTCAACTCCAGGTTTATTCTTTCTGAAAATTGTGCTTTTCAAGTGCTCAGAAGAGTGGATCATTTAATTTCATGTGATTTTATAAGATTTCACTGAATGTTTCTTGTATTGAGCAGCCTTGTAAGTTGCTATTACCATCATTTCTTTTAATGAGTTTTAATTTATGGTAGGTGGAAATTTACTCCCCAACAGGCATTTCACTTTGATCTTGGGAATGTCATTGAACACTCTATATCAACTCTGCATACTTGCTCTTCTGGAACAGATCTGAAAGAACCACATTTTATACATGCTATCACACTATTCTCTCTGGGTTCCCAGAAGTATATTCTGAGACATATTCAGATCCAAGCAGCTTACCACTGAGATGAAAGGAATATCAGTAAGGACTGGGGCAGTACTGTGAGAAGTGTGGATAGTATCTTTGGGTTTTGTCCACCCTCCCACCCCAGGTTCTTGACACTGCTCCTAAAACTGTTGGAATTTCCTGAGTGTCTTAGTCTACTTTCCATTACTATAATGGAATATTGCACACTAGGTAAATCATAAACTGTAGATTGTTTTTGTCTCATGATTTTGGAGGCTTGGAAAAGTTATGAACTCATGGAGCCACATTTAGTGAATGCCTTCATGCTGAGTCAACACATAGCTGAAGGGATCACGAGAGAGAGAGAGAGAGAGAGAGAGAGAGAGAGAGAGAGAGAGAGAGAGAGAGAGAGAGAACTTCCATTCTCATAATCCTTAAATGATTCATGACCTAAATACCTTAAAAGACCTACTTCTGTATACCATTACATTGGCAATTAAATTTTCACATGAGTTTAAGGCGGGAAAACAATTGAAATCATACTACTGAGTAGGGGGAAAGTCTAAGCCATTTTTTATTATACCAGATCTTATGCTACCAAGAAGATTTAGGGAGGCCTCTACATAGATAGCCTCTTGTTTGGACTGGTCACCACAAAGACCAAGAGATTGCCAAAGACTTTCAGCCTCAGCTGGGTCTCTGGAAATGGCAAAGGAGAGGAGATAGGTAGAAGGGATAGTCATTCATTTCAATAAAAATTCTAGATCCATGGGGTCCTATGATCTCCTAGGTAAATGAACACACTGAAGTGCTGGGATGGTGGTATGCCTATAGGTATGGAGTCTCTGGATTCTCCTCTTTCTGCTTCTACAGCTTACCCTGTCCATCTAAACCACCTGCCCCTGACTGTGTTTCTTTTACTGTAAACATAGGTAAGCTAAGTAAATTGTTTTCCCCGGAGGACTTTTGAGCAAAATACCAAATGCAAGGAAGGGTTATGCTCATATATCACACATGCTTTGGCATATACCTTTGCAAACACAGACACACACATACAGATACACACACACACACACACACACACACACACAGAGAGAGAGAGAGAGAGAGAGAGAGAGAGAGAGAGAGAGAGAGAGAGAGAGAGAGAACCTCTCATTTAGAGCCACAAAGAAGTATGGGTAACTTGACAATTTGCTAGTTGTGATTGGCCTCTGAAATGTGAAATGGGAGTGGGTGTCAATTATATTTAGGAGGGATCTTTACTCACCCAGCATAGTTAGATTATAGGATGCCTAAGTGATGTGTACAGTTGGCTAACAGGATGGTGCTGGAAAAGAAAACAAAGGAAGGCAGTCAATATGAAAGATCCTCAGTAAGCCAGATATCCCATGGCCTTTGGAGCTTCATTCTGACAGTGAAGCTGGAGGCCAGGGGATTGATACCCCTTAAAATTGGCCCAGTGGCCAATGGAGCTGTGTGTCTATACTCCAGGTCTGTCTGCCACTGGTTGAGGACTACTTCATTAGGAGAGTTCTGGCATGACAAAAAAGGGTTTAGTATAGATAACAAAAGTCATTCCTCCTCATTCCCTGTTATTTCTTGTTTTCCCCTTGGGTGATATGGTTCTTAGTGCTCAGAGAATACCTGTGGTATTGGCATCAGGAAGTCAGGCCAGGGTGCATGGGTATGGCACCGCAGTGCACCCGAAAGGCACCCACACTCTGGCTTCATTGGCATCATTGCCACATGTCTCTTAGTATTTACAACCTTCAGGGCTTCAGTCAGGATTTTATATTCCTAGAATGCTCGTTATCCTTTCAGAGAGTCTCAATTCACCCTGAATATTAGTAATTGGGTAACTAGAGTCAGGAGATCTTTGGCATTGCGACAGGAAAGATCTTAGTAACTGAAATGTGTTAACATGAGAAAAGGAGCCGAATGACTGTCCATGGAGATTTTCTAGAGTGCCGCCACCAAGAACAGAAAGTAGTACAAACAAATCACCTGCCAACTTCTGGTAGCACCCAAGGACCATCAAGTGATAGCCTAAGATCAGACTTAGGGAGGGTTTCAAGACACTTGTGTGGATGTTTCTTTGTTTCTGTGTCTATATGTATATATTCATGCCAAAGGCTGTGTGATGCATGCCAAGCACTGTGAGATGGCATCAGAGGAGGAAATTCATTTTGTTTATGTTTGGCATTAGACCTACCACGTTAACATAACCTCAGGGTGTCTGCTGTTTTCCCTTGTCTTAAAACACTACCCCTTAGGTTCAGTTATTTAATTCTTTTCTCAAGATAGGGTTTTATTTATTTATTTTTTGCAACCCAGGCTGACCTTGAGCTCCTTATCTTCCTACTTCAGCCTCCCAAGTAAAGGGATGGTGGGCATAAACCACCGTACTCAGTTTTTCTTTATCATTTTTTTTTTAGGTTCAAGTTTAAAACTATGAACTGTCATTAAAGACAAAACGACTCCAAGAGTATTATTTTAGTGAGGAAACAGAAAACACCTCTTCACGAATTTAGCTGATTATCTGACATAACCCATGAGGCTTTTTTTGTGACCACAGTTTTCTCCTTAACAGTGTGTTATTTTGGGGAGAAAAATCAGCATGCGTGAGATTAGACTTCCAGATTAAGAATGAGAAAAAATAAGATGCAGCTCTTCAGCATGGATTTTTAGTTGTGTTTCTTCAGTGCTTCTGGTGATTCTGGGCAATTCCTGGAGTTATGTATACTTACTGTGGCACCCACACAGGGACATGCGTGGATGACATGGAATCGTTCAGAATCTTTTGGGTTGACTGAGCTCTCATGGCAAGCATTATTTTTTTAATTTCTCAAGGACTTAGTTTACATTCAGTCATCCTGTGAATGCTAATTAGAAAAATTGTCAGCCTTTGTAGTCTTTTGGGATCTCTTAGGTAATTTGCATAATTAGCTATTTCTTGCATTCTGAAATCTCACACACTTGATGAAGGACACAATCATCTTACATTGTTTTTTTTTTCCCTATCAATTCTATATCTCCCTGCTCTTTGTACCTAATAGGTGTTCAATAATTTTTGGTTGAAATAAGTGCATCTGCAGCTTCCGAAGTGAAAGAAGTGAGCCTCTCAGTCCTCATCTGGCTAAGGTCATGGAATGTTTCCAGACAGTTGGGAGCTAGTGAAGCTGTATTCTTACTAGAGCTTTCCAAGTGCTTTGGTCCATGAGTCCATTTACTTTTCTCACTTGGTGGCATGGTCCTTATTTAAATCATTAAAATGACATCAACTCAGAATTGGCTTTGGGATTAAACTTGTCATTACCAGCCCTGGTCTTGGCCTTCCATGTTGTCTAAGATGTGACAGTGACTTCCTCCCTGCTTATTGTGCCCTTCTTTACCAGCATGACTTCCTGCTAAGCATGCAGTTGGAGAGTTGGAAGCCTTGATACCTTACTTCATCAAACTACCTCCTTCTCCTAGAAGCTGAATTAGACACAAAGTACTCAAGACCGCTGCGTGTACAGGTCCTATGAATGTGTCTGCCACCTGACCTGAAACTCCTCCTCTACCACGCACTTGCCCTGAATTGCCTATGGCACTGTCGTTTAGACTTATAACATTGTTTCATATTGATTAAATTTATCAGTTTGGTTTTATGTTTTCCTTAGACATGGATCCATCTACCCATTCAGTGGTTTATCAGTTCATCTCCTTCTGTGAGAATGACAGGGCCCCAAGTACAGTTCCTAAACAGATTCTGTTTTTCAGACCTTCACTTTGGATTGTTAGCTACTGCATCTAGAGTCAGTTTGATTCCTAGTACATTTCCATCAAGCCTGAATTTTCACCCTGACTCAGTTCTTTGCCCTCATTAGTCCCATTTGACAGTCCTGTATTGATTTGTAGATTAGACTGCTCATTCTAACAAGTACTCACCTTAATGGTCTTCATTCTCAGTGAGTTGGGGTTAAAAACTGAGTTTTTAAATCTTCACACGATGCATAAAATTACTGCGATGGGTCAGACATAATAGGAGATAGTGTACTAAACTGGCCTGAGTCCTATTCCTATGAAGTTTATAATCTAACAAACAAAACATTTATTAACACAGGATAGTTGATCCCTCATTATACATGAGTTCTATATTTAAAGTTGATCAACCCACTGAAATTGCCCTTTCCACCCCACATCCATATTCAATATATCCTGCCGTGCAGAGAGCAGTGAGGGATACGAATCACACACCTGCCTGTTTCCAGGGAAGCAAGGCTGTGCTGTGGCTTCTTGTTTCAGCTCTACAAATAAGTACCCTCTTCACACTTGGTTTAGTGTCACTTTTTTTTTATTTCTTTATTTCTTTTTTCCTTTGTCTCCACAGGGGTAGTATTTATGTTTATTTAGTTCTAAGTCATTCACCTGTTAGCATCTCTTCTTTCTTGTCAGTATTTTCCTCATCACCCTATTTTCAAACTTTCAGTGTCACTCTTTCGCATTAATGAACAACATGTAATAGCATTTTTCTCCATGGTAACTTTTGACATTTTTTTTATTGTCCACAATGAGTTACATTATTAAATGGGCAAACGATGAGTTGTTATCCCCAGTTCCCCATCCCAAATCGGCTGGATATCCTCCTCCGTGGGCAGTCTGGATCAGACCTTGGGGCAGGGGATCATGGATAGCCTAGTATTCAGCCGGATTCTCCTGGCCCAAGTGTGTTGTTACTGAGGGGTGCCATGCCTCTAGATAGTCTCCCCCACCATGGCTCTCACAGTCTTTCTGCCCCTTCTTCTGCTCAGTTCCCTGAGTCATTGTGGGTGAGTATTAAGGCTGCTTTAATGTTGAAAACTTAGGGGTCTTTGTGTCGAAAATCATTGGTTTCTGTCTCACTGGCTTATCCTGTGTTGATTGAATGGCTGTGGCTGTGGGTCCCTTGTTCATCCCCGTCATTCTCTGTGGAGTTCCATATGGGTCCTCCACAGTATGACTGTGGTGGCTCATCTCTTGCCAGGATCTCAGCTATCGGTCTGCGGTAGGTTGGTAGGGTTAGATGGGCCACAGCTCTCTCGCTGCATCCTGAAAGATACAAACACAATCTCCATTGGAGAGTGAGATCTGTATAGGTTAACAGATATACACAATTCTGGATTACCTAGATTCTATTTTTAGTAGCCTCTCCATCAATTGCTCCCATAGTGCATCTCTCTTGGGGGCCCAAGAGTCTGGTTTCCAGTGCATATTGCCCTAGTCCCCAGTTCCAGTTAAGGGCTCCCCATCACTAAGTGGCGTATTTGGCCAAATTTAAAAGCTGTTGATTGCCTCCCCCAGGCCCAGGATCCTCCATTGCACAAGTGCTCTTTTCTTGGTTCGCTGTTCTCTGCCAGTAGGAGGTGGGGTCAGCCTACTCATGGCAGCAGACTGTGTTTCATGTCAGTGGTCTCTGTTTGCTCCAGCTATCATTGATCAGCTTCCCCTGGCAGCTTATGCAGTGCCTTCCAGCACTACACTAACTACCATCTGGGGGCTGGTTACCATTCTGGACCTTGAAGGGTCTCTCGATGCTGATTGATGGCATTCTGTGGTTTCTTCAGCAACAAGGTTTGCCTCAAAACTTGCAATTTATAAAGCCCTCCACCCATCTCCAAGCTGACACTGAAGTGTGGTTTTGTGTTGCTAAGTACAAGAAGGATGTGATATGCCATATGGAGAAAATATGTGTACTGGATGCTTGATTCAGTCATGAGTTACGGTGCTGCTGTTCATGAACCCAATGCTAATGAATCCATAAGATTTATGACATACAGAATCTTTAAACAGACATACACATAAAACAAGGCTTTGGATTGAGTTGCTGATGAAAGCATTATGGCAGCTGACTTGTATTTCTACTGGGAGTGCATCATAGAGTCTGTTATAGAGTGGCTTAACCTCACCTGAGAGTTTAGGAAAGGCTTCTCTAGGAAGCATGCTTCTCCTGTGATGTGAAAGAGATGGATTAGCTGAGTTGAGGGTAGGAGGAAGGCACTTTAGGTTGAGGGGACAGCCAAAATATGATATCAGGGCTAGAGATGTCAGCATAGGATTTGCTGGGAATTAAATCTTATTATTTGCCAATGGAATTGCTTAACAACTAGGGAGACTAAAACATGAAAAGATAAAGTTAGGATTGGGCTTAGAAGAGTTACCACTTTTCTTTTGAGTAAGTATGTGTGTGGTATGTGTATCTGTGTTGGACTGTGTGCAGGCATGATTATGTGTGTGTGTGTGTGTGTGTGTGTGTGTGTGTGTGTGTGTATTGTGTGGTGTGTGGAGGCCAGAAGTTGATATCAGTGTTCTTTCTTGATTGCTGTATCCCTGAATTTTTTGAGACAGGGTCTGTCTCTGCAACCAGAGCATGCCCTTTTTGCTAGTATAACTAGCCAGCTTGCCCTGAGGATCTTGTCTTCACTATACCCACCCTGGGTTTACATGGGTATTGGGGCTCTGAATTCAGGTATCTGTGATTATATGGCAAGTGCTTTACTGACTGAACCATTTCCTCGTCCCTTCAGTTACAGCCTTGGATGGTCATGTTCCAATGAGCTGTTCTTAGCAAACATTCATATGAAGAAGGAGCAAGCAGAGATGCTTTCTTAGTTTCATGTGAGCCAAAAGAAGTCTTCTTCCAGAAGGAATGTATGTCCACCAATAGTGTCAGAAGCCATGAAAAGTCATGTGAGTTAAAAAGTATCCTTATTGATTACTAAGTAGTGTCCTTGATGATTCATAGAAGCACATTTGCAAGGAACCATCATTTACCTCTAACACTACTGGCCATAATTTTAGTTTGTTTTAGTTACAATGGATGACATTACACTTAATTTATGCAAATGTATTGTGTCTTCCCTGATTAGATGTCATAACAAGCATTTATTTTTAAGGCAACTGAATCTTATGGGCAGTTTAATGAATTCCCTAAAATTATTCAACTAGTAAGTTGCTACATCCCTGTCCATCCCATCCAATTGATTGCTCCAAGTTTGTTGAGGCAAGGAGAGCTTATTGTTTTGAGACAGGGTCTTGTTAAGTAGCCTTAGGCTGACCTTGAACTTATAGAAATTCTTTTTTTTAACTTCCTGAGTGCTAGAACTATGGGCATGAGTCACTATATCCATCTTCAAGCACATTATCATTTATGCTATTGTTAGTTATTTTAAATAAAATAGTTATTTTAAAGGGGTTTGTTTTTTAGAATTCATACTTTTAGAGGTACAAACTGAAATATTGACAAACCTTTTGTCTTATATTTTCAAATTAATCTGAATGAGAAGGCAAATAAAATTGTATTGGTTGTGATATTATAATGATGGATACTATACATAGATTATATCATATATATCATAGATTGTCCTTTAATGACAAGGTTAAAAAGCTATGAGTTTTGTAAATTTTTGAGATCTTCCTCAAAAGTGTATGCTGTTTGTAGGAGGTATTTGGAGACAGTCTTTTTTAAACTTATTTTTTATTAAGTAGAAATGTTATATGAAGAAATCATGTATTGATACCACCATTTTCCTCCTCCCTGCCCCCATGCCACTGAGGGCCGTTCTAGGTGGGGTCAATGGTAGGCACCATGGGGTGCCAGCAGGAGTCAGTATTGTGAAGAAGGGGGCAATGCCTCTGGACATTCCCACCCACCTTGGCTCTTAAATCTTTCCACCCCCTCTTCTGCAAATTTTCCTGGGTCATGGTGGGTTGTTTTAAGTCTACTATAGTGTTGCACTCTTAGCAGCTTCTGTATTTCTGCTTTGGTACGTTTTGAGTACCCTCAGTGTCTGTCTCCATCACCTTTGCCCAGGTTGTCAGGGCCACTGTGGAAGCTTACCTCTTGCTCATCTCGATATTCCTCTGTGGTTTCACCTGGGCCCTAACTGATGTGCGAGGAGTGGTTCATCTCCTGCCAGGAAGTCAGCTCTCATTTCTGGTCTTGTTGGTAGAATTAGGTTGCCCTCGATTCTCATTAAGAAAATGATATTTCTGGAAGTTTTTCTTTGATGCTGTGGATGGGCAGCAATGCTAGATGAATGGCTGTGAGCAAAACTCTGCCATCACCTCTGTGGGGAACACGAAAGTCTCAGGGGACTTTTTTGCTTGTCTTCCATTCTAGTTAGATGCTGGCATCTCCAATTAAGTCTTCCTTGAAGACAAGCATTTGTTTCTTCGGTTCACCCTCATAATCATTCCACTGCCTGCTTCTGGGGTTAGCAACCGTAGTTACCTTCAACAAGTGGTTTGGTCAGGAGTGGATAGGTGAGTAAATACAGCAGTGTGCTGACAGTTATTGTCCCATCATATCAAATGGGTATGAGAATATCTATGTGTTAACACACTTCCATAAAACCCACAAAAGTAAAGAAACAGATTCTCACATTTCAATTTATTACTCACTGTGACATTTGTCATAGTCCTTCAGGCTTAGAAGAATTTGTGAGAGGGCAATTAATTAGCTGATTGGCTTTATTAAAATGTGTGTGTTTTTAATTGCTATGGCCCATTTTCCTTGTTTAATACAAAGTTGGAAGCTCTTAAATGCATCAGAAATCTTTCTGGATTTGCTGTTGCATGGTTTCACAGACATTTTCCCCTGGAGACATGGTGATTTTGCAACTTTTAAATATTCAACACAGCACTAATTATAAATAGTTCTCTTTCAAGAGTGATGGCCAGACTCTTGGCACAAAATACCACTTGTTCTACTGGTAAGGATGACAGCATAATGACTGATGATATGTGGTATATTCCTTCATTTCTTTTAATTGGAGTTTTCTTTGCATTATTGTGTTTTGTAACTAACCAGCACATTCCTGGCAATGGTTATTGTTATTAGGAATGGTTTTAACTTGGTATTTATCTGTAGAGACAGCCTGGCCAGAATGTTTCATAGGCTGTGTCGGCAGAAGAAGAAACTCCCCCTCTTCCTTCCACGTGTTCTATTGTACTGGGCCTGGGCTGTTCAGGATGTGAGAACAGATAAAATGGGAACATGTGCTAGCAGAAATGGAGAAAGAGATGCAGGAAGAATGGGAGTCATGGCCTTGGCATGGAAGCCACTGGGAAGGTTAGTGACGTGACCATATGGAGCCATAAATCAGTAGCTACCCAGGCAACAAAGGGACTTTGTACATCTGGTTTGTGACTCACCACTTATTTATTGAGCACCTGCTGTTAACACACCCTGTCATTGCTACTGTGGGGCACAAAAGGCTCCAGGGACCTTTTCCAACTTTTATTCTAGTTAGAGACAAGCATCTCCTATTTAATATCCTCCTTGAAGGCAAGAACTTGTGTGCTTGGTTCACCCTCATACTCCATTTCCCGGTACAAGGGTTAGCTCACAATAGTTTCCTGCAACATATAGTCTGCTGGGGAACAGATGGGTGAATGAATATAGAGATATGATGGTAGCTATGGGTCCATTTATAAAAATTCAAAACAAACCCACTTTAATCTAAACCCAGAACAGACAAGTTCTTGCGACTGGAGAGTCAAGATCATAGTGCCAGCCTCCGGTAAGAGCCTGTGTTCTTCATCATCACACACTGCAGGCAGAAGCACAAGAGAGAGGAAGGGCTCAAGGATGTGTGGCAAGGGATGGGAATCACATCCTCAAGCCCTGCATAATTGGCAGAGCCTTTGTGCCTTCCAAAGATTGCATCTCTTCACTTTGGGATTAAGTTTCCAAATTTGAATTTAGAGGAAACATTCAAACCATATTCCCAAAGAAAGCCAAGGATTGCTAGTGAACACCAGCATCCAAGAAGAGAGAGAGAGAGAGAGAGAGAGAGAGAGAGAGAGAGAGAGAGAGAGAGAGAGAGAGAGAGGAGAATGGCTCTGGTAGACACATTGATTTTAGGCTGATAGCCCCAAGAACTCTAAGATAATAAATGTCTGTAGTTTTAGAAACACACACACCCCAGTTTTCAGTGCTATGTTACAGCAGTCCTAGGAAATGAACACAATTTTCTTTTCAGAACTAGATAAAGGGCAGTTCAACAGGGCAGCTTCCTCAGTCACTTATCCATAGGAGATTTTAAACTTTCATTGGATTGATACAGAAATTATTGTTCCAGTTAACTTAGCTTTTCTTGCATTGGATGAAAGAATGCTTGCTTTAGTACTGATGTGTCCTTAGTAGAAAGAAAAAAATGTTAATAATTTAATATATCACCAATACCCACACATGCTGGCTAGGTCTATGATACACAAACAACTTGTATAACTGGCAACCACACAGATACAGTTATCTCATTTTACAGCTCAGGAGATGAGAAGAAGAGAAATTAAATTACTTACCTGAGTTGCTTTTAGTCACACAGCTAACATGTCATCCAGTTAGTATTCAAATAAAGGTATCCTGGAGCTAGGTACTGAAAGACAGAGGATTTAAGTAAATATAATGGGAAATACTCATGAGCTGTGAGAGTAAACACATTTATTTTCACTAGATGTATTTTCAGGCATAGCTAAAAGAGAAAGAGGAGAGAGAGAGAGAGAGAGAGAGAGAGAGAGAGAGAGAGAGAGAGAGAGAGAGAGAGAGAGAGAGAGAGAGAGAATGAGCAAGCGCTGATTGTGTCATTGGGAAATTAGTCTGATAAAAGTGTCATGGACCCAAGTTCATGGTGGTTTGGATTCCATGTAAAGTCAAAGTTCCTCCATCCTAAGATTTCCTGCTTCTAAGAATAGTTTAGGGACAACAGAATTCTTACTTGAACTGAATTCATTTAGCATGCTCTTCTCAAGATGAAATTATGTCATCTTGCTTCTTTCCCACATCATTGAACATGTCAATCATATTGAATATCCACATGTCCTCCTGAGATTTCCATGGAATAATCTCAGCAAACAATGAAGGTTTTTCTCCTGATGTGTACAATATTATAAACAAGTTGCAATAAGTTCTATCATCTATAAAATATCCAATTGTTACTACTGTTCTACACTGAAACCATACCAAATCACCTAGAACAAATGTAATGCATATGCAGTGATGTAATAATTACTTTTTAAATTGTTGGGACAAAATACCAAACCAAATCCAGCTTATGGGAGCAAAGGGTTTATTTCGGCTTATAGTTTCAAGAGGAAGTTTCATCATGGCGTAGAAAGCGTGGCAGAGCAATCAGCTGGGCATTGCATCTTGTCACATCATCTTGGAGGGAGCAGTAGGTGTTAGCTGAGCTCTGAACATCAGTGGACTAAGATATAAATCCTAAGTGACAAACCTCCTTCAGCAAAGCTCCACCTCCCAAAGTCCCCACAATCTTCCCAAGGTACTACCAGCTTGGGACAAAATATTTAAAATACATAAGACTATGGGAGACATTTCATTCAAACCATCATATTCTACCACTGACCCCTATAGACTCATGAAGCAAAGTACATCCAGTCCAACTTTTAAAGTACCTAGAGACTTTACTAATTCAAACCCTGTTCAAAAGTCCAAAGTTTAGAGCCAGAGAAATAGCTGTGTTTAAATGCATATCCTGTTCAAGCTTAAAGGCCAGGGGTAGCCTAAAATCAACAGATGCATGAATCTCCAGATCCATGTGAAGAGCTGGGCATGGCCATATGACCCCATAACCACAGTTCTGCAGGGGAGCAGAGTCCAAGAATCTTTGGAGTGCCACAAGCTTTGGAACCAGTAAAGAGACCTTTGCACAAAATAAAGACCAGGCTGAAGAGCAATGGAGTGGGGCACCCGCTCTGCTCTGGCCACCATAGGTGAGTATCCCTTACAGCTACAGGCAAGGGTATAGGGGTACCACACCTCAACCCCCATATCACAATATACACACATACACACACAAAGAAAGAAAATCAAATAAAAGAAAAAAATGTTCAAAGTTCAAAGTCTCATATGAGATACAAGACAGTCTCTTAGCTATAATCCCTGAAAACCCAAAACATAGTTTCAGTAATAATGGCACAGAGTAAATATTGTCACTTCAGAAGGGAGGAATGGTGCAGGTAAGAAATCAGACCAGTGTAAAATTGAAAACCAGCAGAGCAAATATGAACAGCTCCATGCCTGGCAGTTGGGATTCCTGATGAAATCCTCTGGGCTCCAAAGGCATAGGGAATGCTGTGCTTTACAGCTGTGCTACTTGCTTCCCATGCCAGAAGCTTTCCTTGGTGGCTGTCCCATAATCTTGACACCTCCAAACTCCTGGTTCTCCATTCTATCTTTACAGCTCTATGCCATGTCCCTTGCACGGAATATAATCTTGATTCATACCACCAAGGGGCCATCTCAAGAACCATGTACAACTCAATGACCCTCTCTTTCCTGCATTTTTCATACTTCCAAAACCAGTACAAGATAAGCTGCCAAATTTGCTAATTGGGATGAGGGGGTGCAACTGGAAAAGAATAGGAAACGCCTTTATTATTCTTCCTTCAGGCTCCCTCCTTTCCAAATAATCAGTGCTCTCATCCCAGTGCAGAGCAGCTGGCCCATCTTCAGTGGTGGTAATCTCTTAAACAACTCTAGATGAAGCAGCTGTGGTCTTCGGCCAGGGACCTCAGACTTCTAATTCACTTTCATTTTTTTCTACCCTAGACTTTATATCTTTCACACCCTCGTACTCTGTATTGTCCTCTGCCAAACACACCATTCTATCACTTTTAAATTCAATCTGCTTAAATTCTCAGGACATGGGAGAATACACTTAACCTCTGTTAGTACATCACACAAATGGCTTGTAGTCTCAACAAAGTCCTCCTTCCCATCCGAGCCTCAGCTGAGCCTTCCAGCCCACTCTCTCTCCACAAACTCAAACTCTCATCAGGATGACCTGTCAAGCTCAGCATATATAGTATTGCAGTTCCCAATCCTTCCACATTTCTCCTGCAAACTAGTTCCAGAAGACCAGAAACCATATAGCCAGGCTTATTGTAACAACAGCCACACATTTGGTACTGATTTTCTATAGCAATTCCCTTCTTATTTCTGGGCAAAACACTTGACCAGAAGCAGCTTATTGGACAAAGACTCTTTCAGTTTACAGTTTTGAGGGGACATGCCATCATGGCATGGCAGATCAGAAGTTGGTCATTACTTCTCACATTAAACTCCTATAACTGATTACCAGGCTGCTTGTTGGAAACTTTGACTTATGCATATATAACAAGAAATACAGTTTTAGAACAGAAGTCTGCCACTAAAGAGGGGCTAAAGTAGTGTAACCAAACACCAGTATAATAGTTCTCTTACCAGGTAAGAGTCATATGTCTTTAGTCAATAAGGGAAAGGCTATAGCTCTGAGTATGAAATGTTCTTCATTGTGAAAGAATGATCTAGTTTTGTCTTACTACTGTGTGGCTTTGGGATACTCTTCACCTCTATTGGTCTCTGCATTCTTAACTACAAGTTCAGAGATTTTGTTAAACAAATATTAGAAACTCCTATCAAGCTCCAAGACCTATCTTAGCTTGTATAGAACTCAGGGCTTCTCAAGTGCCCATATGCTCTTCAAATCAAGGTCTTTAGTAGTTTAATTTTGTTAAGATGGGGAAGAATCAATTCTAAGCTTTACATTGTAGCTTTGACAACCATATCTTGGTCCAACTAACATTATAATAAATGCAAATCAGTGGTGTATAAACTAAGAAGGTTTCTAAAATATATTTTTATTTATTTATAAGGAGAGAGAAGAGAGATAAATAGATAGAATGGGTACCATGGTGAGCTCCAGATGCATTCATCACTTTGCACATCTGGCTTTACTTGGGTACTGGGGAATTGAACCTGGGTACTTGAGTACTGGGGACTTGAACCAGGATCGTTAGGCCTTGCAAGCAAGTGCATAAACTACTGAGGAATCTCTTCAGCCCAAATTAGGTAGGTTGTATGGTACTTAAACCTGGAGGTTACACCAACATGGTCCTCTTGCTAGAAAACTTGTGTGACATATCAATCATTTATTCCTTGGGCAATGAGTATCTTAGATTGTTAACTATTTAATGAATGCTTGTGTCACTGTGTGGGTAGTATCTATCTTCTTTCAGCACACTCTTGAGTACAAATTACCTTTGAGGTTATGCTAATCCCCTGGATTTTGCATATTTATCTACATGGAAGTCCTGAACTATGTTGTTCAGATATAAAGTAGCTAATGGCATAAACCATTAGTTTCTAGGAAAGAATAATGTTTCCCTATCTTGATTGATCTTCTTCTCTAATCGAGAACATATGTGCCTATTTACTTTTCTTCACATGTTAGGAATAATAAGATCTGACTGATTAGAGCTGGGACATTTGCTAAACCATGTTTTCCAGAAGAATTACAGCTAAACTAGAAGGCGTCTCAGGACCATCTTCTGCAATGTGCATAGAACATGTGTCTGGTGAGGGAGGTAGAGGCGGGCAGGGAGGAGAACAAAACTCTTTTGCAGATCTTGCCATCCTCACACAGGTTGGCCCCAAAATCCAGGATCCTGGAGGAGATTAGGGGTGTTCAAAGACCTCAAATCCGATATGTTCTCCAAAACCATTTACTGAACCCCCTGCATTGGTAGGCACCTGGTCCTTGCCCAGTCACCAGGAACACTGTAAGGACCAGGGTAAGGAGGAATGATGAGCATCAGCCCCCTCCCCACTTCCAGGCAATCATTGGTGTGTGTCAGCATTTCAGAAAAGAGCTTGCAAACTTCTGACACAGTCTGTCTTTTCAGGCAGCCTCTCTACGCCAGTTGTCAAGTCACACCTCTCTTTGTGAATCTGTGCATATTGTTGAAAGCAATCCCGTTTTAACTAGCATAGCTGTGACTTTTATGTGTTATTGTAAAACAGAGCTTCAGCTGTCAGTGTGCTGTTTTCCCTCCATATGTTCCCCTGGCCCTCAGGACCTGTGAGAAGACAGAGGGGACTCAGCCTGTCTGTAGAACCGCTTTCAGGTCACAGTACTTTTCTCAATAACCTTGTCTTTCCTGCTCTTCTTCCCCTTTGCTGAGTGGGGAGGAAGCTCCCATTTCTCCACCTCTTTGTGCGTTTGGGCATAAGTCCGGTTTCTAAGCTCCAGTCTCATAATCTCAGGCTGAAATTGCTCATGCTGCCATTTCACTGTGAGCAGAAGGGGAGAGAGGCAGTGTGTTGGGATTCTGTCTTCTAAGGGGGAAAACCATCATGTGCCTTTGGGCTTGCAAAAACCCTCCTGCTTTATGGAGCTCAGTGTTTCAGGAGGTATTTCAACATTTGTTATTTCCTTTGAGACTCTGACACTAAATACTAGCTCACCGTTTATAGTCTACTTACCCTTGAGGATGGGGAGTCTGCCATTTCTCAGGTATTATTTGAGCACTTATTGTGTTGCTGGGCACTAGGAATTTGAGGATGAGTTTATAATTGTTATTATTATTCTTTCTTTAATTCCATTTTGTAGATGTGGATTATATAGAGGAATTTAGAGAATTCAGAGTAGTAATTTTTAAAAAATAAACAGAAATGAGAAGGTAGCTTTGAAAGAGAATCCAAGGGTATTAGAATTACCTCCTTTGTGCTTTTAAAAGTGGTGGGGAGTTTGTCCATTCTTTCCTGGGTTGACAATTATACCTCTTGGATATATTATAAATTGGGCTTTATTTTTTTAAAATACATTTCTATCATATATAGATTTTTAACTCACATAAATGTTACAGAGAAGTTAAGAAAATAGTGTGAATATTTGCAAAAGTCTGAAACTGCAAAAAAAAAAAAACCCTATTATTGATACCAACAAATTCTGAAAAGAGCCAAGGTATAAAAGAAATATTCTGAAAATAATTGCTTATAAACCAGTAATAATGTTAGAAAATTTATAGAAGCAAATCATGACATTCATAATAGTAAGAAGCTATACCAAAGAACTAGAAATAAACTTTAAAAAGAGCATGTTCTTAGAGAAAAAATATACTTAACCCAATGGATCAAATAATTAGCTTTATTAGACAGATAAGAAGGCTGAATTGTTATAACTATGCTTAACATTTAATGAATATATAGGTTAATTCAATTCCACTTAAAATATCTCATGGTTATGCTCTAGATATCAAGCATGTCTGGAATAAAGTAACTCAATAAAATTTTGAACAGAGGAGTAGTGAAGGGAATGTTTACCCTCCTATATGTTAAAATATATTATTAGTCTCGTATAATTAAATTATAATGCCAATGAAATGTAGTATTTCACAGATAGCACAGAAATAGTCTGTGTTAACTAGTCAACAGAAATACAGATTTTCTAAAACTGTATGAAAGAATTCAAACTTTTACTAATAAAAATAAAAAATAAAATATGTTATTTTTCAACTATTAAAATAAAACTTGAAGAATTTTCAAGTCATAATATAGCATTTTATTTCATTCAGTGATGACAGAAATTGGCTTAGGAAATGTGTTTGGAGAAATTGGATAAACTATTATACTCTTACCATTGGAAAAGTCATGTAGGTTGTAGCGACCACCCTATTGTGGAAGGATTTAAGATCAATACAAAATTTTACAAATATTCAAGATTTTTGATTTTTTAATTTGACTTCCAATGCTCAAGGAAATGCAGATATATCCACCCAACAAAGTATATGGATACTAATGTGTTCTTACTTTTTAAACAAATAGGAAAACTTATGTTTAATGATGATTACTAAATGATGTCATATATATATGTATATATGTATAATATATATAGTAAAAGAAAGAAAACTAATATGTAGTACAAGAAAGAAAACTAATGGAACATATATATATATATATATATATATATATGCAAATTATTGTTTGCTGTGTTAGTTGACTTTCTTTTACTACATGAGTCCTTCAACTTCAGATAGAGGAGGACATCCGACATTCTCCTCTGGCCTTCACACACATCAGTATGGGACACAGTTGTCTGTAAACACACATGCATACACCACCCACTGTTCCACACATACTACACACATGCAAGCAAAATTTAAAAAACAAAACAAAACACTTGCTCCACTTTGCAGCTACTGGTCAAAAAGGAGTGAAGAGAATGAGAACTGGGTCTGGATTGAATCTAAATATGGTTGCTTTGTTTGTAAGCGCACACATGTCAATTATGAATGTCTCCTAAAGCCATGCACAGATCATCTTTTATCTCACCTGGTCCATTAGTCCTCAGCAGAGCATCAATTTTGATCCAGAAGGAGAAATATCTGGAGACATTTTTGTTGTCTCAACTGTTGGGGTAAATAAACTGTTATTTGCTTCTTTTGGATAGAAGCAACTAACCAGCCTATAACACACAGGACAGCCCCCAACAATAAATTATTTGGGCCAAAATCTTAGGTGTGCTGAGGTTAAAAATTACTGGCCTAAAATGACAAATAACTCTTTTTTTTAAAGTCATTTCTAGAAAAACAATAGCTCCTATCTGGAGGCATTTCTCATTTGCCATTGTGGTTATAAGCCTCCAGCTACATGACCATGATAGAGAAGAGATAAAAAAGATATTTCTCCAGGCAGAGTACCAATTCCCAGAGAAGGAGCACTTGTGTTTATTACATTACTGAGTTCTATAGGATTCCAGAGATTCCTTACTCCATCTTGTTTCTACATTGTCTTGTGATATATAGCAAGTAGCCCCACTGTTTGTGGGTCTTCGTGTCCTAAGTTGTAACAAGGAGGCAATGAAACCTACAGAGCATACTTTATAGGTAACAGCACAGCCATGAAATGCTGACTGTAACTCAGTAGGTCTGGACACAGTCCTGAGATTCAGCATTTGTAACAACTGACTAGCTCACAGGTAGTGACAGTGCCTCTGGCCAGGCAGCATTGAGTAATGAGGATATATGTAATTACCTGGTCTCAAAATGTTCAAAGCATCAACTGGACCAATTGATGTCCAGCAGGAGTTACCAATTCTGTTCCCTTCTTGGGAAATTATTACTAGGCCAGGGATGACAGCCCTAGCCTCCCCCATGGCTTCAGTGGAATTTTAGTCCTGTGAGGGAGGGGTAAAGAGATTAAAACTATAAAATAAGATGTAGGTAGGAATGCACAGTGGTTTTGAATATGAATTGACCACATTTCAGTATTCCTGGCTGGTGGGTTTCCTTCTTTAGTTCTGACCACAAAGGCACCTGCATAAACATATTTATTCTTTGTGTCAGTTTGTCCAGTTCTAGTTGTGAATTTGGAGAGGATACCTGATTGAACAAAACCAACTTCAAGAATACCTGCTAGGGCTGGAGAGATGGCTCAGAGGTTAAGGCACTTGCCTCCAGTGCCTAAGGCCCCGGGTTCAATTCCCCAGGATCCACATAAGCCAGACCCACAAGGTGGTGGCCCTGGTGCGCTCTCTCTCTCTCTCTCTCTCTCTCTCTCTCTCTCTCTCTCTCTCTCTCTCTGCTTGAAAATGAATAAAATATTTAAAAAAAAAAGAATACCTGCTAAAGCTGTGGTTGTCACTTGGTGATAGAACACTTGTCAAGCATGTACAAGGTAGAATTGCTTCTCTTACTGAAGAACTTGTGGGACTCCCCCTTCAACACCACCACAGAGATTTCCAATTCCTATACTGGATAGTGCTACAGTTCCTGAAAATTTACAGATCCTAAACTTTAGTAACTTGGATATGGCTGTAATTGGAGACAGAGTCTTTGCAGAGGTAATCAAATCAAAATGAGATCCTCAGGGTGGTTCCTAATCAAATATCTTTATAAGAAGAGGATCCCAGGGCGCTTGCTACAAGCCGGGTAGGGAGGCCTCAGGAGGAAACAACTCTGCTAACTTGTGGGTCTCAGACTTCCAGCTTCCAGAAACATTCGAAAATCAATTCCTGCTGGTTAGTTACCACCCAACCTGGTACTGTGTTGGGAAAGACCTAGGAATCAAATACGGATGGGCCATTTTAAATGTTTTTCTCTCAAAAGCCACAGCACATAAAACACAGATCTGGTCTTCTGACTCCAAGATGCTGAGGATAATTTCAGCAGATAAAACTTGGCTCTAGGAAAGGCAGTGTGCTTTCTCACCTGTTCTACTAGGGTTTCTCATTGAAAGGAGGGACAAAGGCCAAGCCCATCGAAACCTACATGGAAAGGCTTGAAGGGGTTGTTTTGAAACCATCAGGTTGGGGTTCCAGGAAATTCTCAATCCTCTCTCCAGCAGCCTTGGAGAACAATGGCTTTATCCTTCTGTGGGCAGCATCTGTCCCTCCTGTTCGTGCTCAGCCTCGAGGCACCATGCCCTGCTTGTCTGGAAATATTTAGCTAAAACCAAACATGTGGTGTGTTGGTGATGGTACTACAAAACGATGACTGTGGGTCACAAATGCTTGTGTTCGACTTGCCCAAGTCGAATAGATGAGGCCTTGAAGCATTTTGTTACTCTCCTGGGATAATGTCGAATTTGACTCTGGGGTACCTTCAGAGCAAGATGCATCATCCTGCACGTCTGCTTTTGATTCCAGGAGAGTTCTGGAAAGTGCTCAGTCACACTCTGTTTGCCCCTGTGCAAGACCACGAGTGCAGGACCGTGGAGGCACTGGGGCCAGATAGCATGGGCTCAAGCGCTGGCTCCGCCACCACTGACGCTGTGACTTTGGGAAGGTATTTAACCTCACTCTGCAGAAACTTCCTGGCCTTCCTTCGAAAGAGGAGCATCTAGCACTACCTCCCACACTAGTTCTGCAGGTAGAGGAGTGACACAGCAATACTGGGCAGAGCAACGCTCTCAAGTTCCAGCTGTGAATGATCTCTTTCTTTCTTCTGTGTGGCCTGTTCACATGTGTGTGCATCTGTTTGTGTGCGTGTGCATGTGTGTGGAAGCCAGAGGTTGATGTCAGGAGTCTTTCTCAGTCACTCTCCACCTTGTTTTCTGAGAGAGTCTTTTCTGATTCTGGCGCTGGTGGATTCATGCCTCCGTGTTCAGCTTTCACGTGCATGCTGAACATCCAAACTCATCCTTCCTCCTGCTCCAACAGCAAGCACTTTACTAACTGAGCTACCTCCCCCCAAACTCCCAAAGATGTGTTCCCACCCAGATGCTAGAATGAGAATGAACTCACTTTTTTTTTTTTGCCATATACATGGTACAATACATTTGCCATCTTGGACATAAGGAAAGCTGTGTTAAAATGAAGCTTTCTATGTGCCAGGCACTGTGTTGAGTTAGTTACAATCTTTATTTCAGTTAAATGTCATAATAATACTGTGAAAGCAGTTCTGTATGCAGAATAAGATAGGTGTACTGTATTAGCAGAAAATAACCAAATTATTCATGAACTGTAGGACCAAAGAATTCATATATATATATATATATATATATATATATATATGTGTGTGTGTGTGTGTGTGTGTGTGTGTGTGTGTGTGTGTGCGCGTGTGTGTGCTAGAAGAGCTAGAGAAGAAGAAGAAGAAGAAGAGAGAGAGGGAGAGAGAGAGGGGGAGAGAGAGAGAATAGGCATACCAGGGTTTCCAGCTGTTACTGCAGACAAACTCCAGATGCACACACCACTGTGCACTGTGTATCTGGCTTTATGTGCATACTGAGGAATCAAACTAAGGTTGTTAGGCTTTGCAGGCAAGCATCTTAAGTGCTGCATCATCTCTCCAACCTGAATATTTCTTTTTAAAAATGTTTTTATTTGTTTGAGAGAGACAGAGTGGAGATGGGTGTGCCAGGGCCTTCTTCCTCTGCAACTAACTGCATGCAACACTTTGTGCATCTGGCTTTATGGGATTGGGAAATCGAACCTGGGCCATCAGGCTTTGCAAGCAAATGCCTTTAACCTTTGAATGCAGAGATTTCTTTCTTATTCACATTGCATTTTCAAAGCAAGCAGACAGAGGTCTCTGACTTCTCATTGAGGAAGTTAAACTCTGAGAGTTGCTGCTGCTCTCTTGCATGCATCCTCTGGATTAAGCCTCAGAAGGGTTAGGGTTAGAGAGTTGAGGGGAGGGACTTTTAACTCTTCCACACCACCACACAAGGAATACAAATTCCTTGAATTATTATAAAAAGTTAACTTCATAAGAAAGAGAGATGTCACTGAGTACCTACTGATAGTGTTTTGGTTTCATAGGCAAGAAAACATCCAGCTTGTTCTTGTGTCACACCCTCTATGGAAAGGCACAATTCTAGTGCTTGATGGACTCATTCCAAAATCATTCCTTCTAACCACTGTGATTGCTGTCTTTATAGGCTTCTGATATTCTTGTTGGATTCTGTTTCAGTTGAACTGTGTCTACCAAAGAATTATGTTGATGTCTCAACTACTAAAACTTTAGAATGTGGCTTTTTGGGAAATAGGGCCTTCAAAGAGGTAGTAAAGTTAACATGAGGTCATAAAATAGGCCCTAATCCAAACTGATGAGTGTCATAACCATGGAAGGGAGAAGGGAAACACATAGGTACACATGGGCAATGCCATGTGAGGTTAGAATAGAGCCCAAACTGCCAAGGAGTGTTAGCAACAACAGACACTGGAAGAAAGCAAGGATTACTGCTTCCATAGAGACTTGATGTGGTTCTCCTGTTCTCCTTACACTTTGAATTCGGACATCAAGAGATCACATTGAATGTGTTTTTGAGGGCATTTCCAGAGAGGTTTGACTGAGAAGGGAAGATCTACCCTGAATATGAGTGGTACCAGCCAATGTTCTGGGATCCCAGACTGAATAAAAGAGATAAGCTGAGCCCTGTAGTTCATCTATCTCTACTTCCTGGCTGTGAACACAGTGTGACTAGATGCCTCATCTTCCTACCACCACGACTTTCTTACCTTGATAGATTGTATCCCCTCAAAATGCTAGCCAAAATAAACCTTCCTTTCTTCCTTAAGATGTTTTTGTCAGAGATTTTTGTCATGGCAATGAAATGACATGACATTCCTAGGAAAGGAATTCAAGTTCCTTATGTGCTCATATGTTTGGATTCAGTTTAGCAATATTTAGTAGTCTGCAAACCCCATCTGACATGCTTGGCTTCTGTCAGGGACTTGCTCCTTTAAGAATCCTTCCATGGGGGCTGGAGAGATGGTTCAGCGGTTAAGGCACTTGCCTCCAGTGCCTAAGGCCCCGGGTTCAATTCCCCAGTACCCAGATATGCCTGACCCACAAGGTGGTGGCCCTGGTGTTCCCTCCCTCCCTCCCTCCCCCCCTCTCTGTATCTCTCTGCTTGAAAATGAATAAATAAAATATTTTTTTTAAAAAAAGAATCCTTCCATGAGAGCCTGGTGCCATGCCATCAGAGTCTCAATGAGTATGCAGTGCTGGATGGGCACCAGGGAAGTGCTGTTGACTCAGCACTATGGGGTTGTGTTTAATTTATTTTGGTTTTCTCTTGTCTTCTTATCTAAACTTAGATGTCTTGCTCCTAACATGATAGAATAATTACTTTTGACTTAAGAGAGATCCTCAGAATGTATCATAGGACAGTTCATGCACTGGTCTTCTTTTGACAGTCCTGAACTCGGAGGACCTGCTTCAACTTGATAGGCAGATGCCTGTGGTCTTGGCCTTGCACTGTGACTCTAACAGAGCTGCTGGGGTAGTTTTGAA